>LZPO01067161.1:2307-27465 GCA_001675575.1 Neotoma lepida
GGGGGGTGGAAATACAGCAGGTAGGTCTGGTGGGAATAAGGAGGTCACTGGAAATGTGCTTTTGAAGAACGTGTCTTATCTCTTTTCCCTTCCTCTATCTCTACCTCTCTCTGTTCCCTAGCTGCCACAGGGAAGAAATATCATTCCTCTGTAGCCTATCACAAGGAGGCTCTGCCTCACCTTGGGGGGCCCAGAACCAAGGAGACAGCCCACCATGGACAGAAACCTCTGAAACTTGGAACGTAAACAAATCTTTCCTTCTTCAAAATTGTTTTCCCTAGGTATTGACCCCAGTGGTGAGGTGTGACTGATAGGAATGCCACCATCTTCCAGATCTTATCACTTGAGCATTTATAACATGGAGATGACCTCAGCACATTATGAATGACCACCCTAAATCCTGTGAGTCACAGTACCCTGTCCTCCAGGGAGTGCTGCCATACTGCCCATGTCATCGTTGGTATTTTCTTGGCTGCATTGATCTGGCTCATCTCAGCTGGCATGATTCCTTTCTCTTCATGATTATTAATTCCATTGTCTGTGACTCAGTCTTATAATGTAGGTGTGGCTTATTATATCCAGGGCTACCCCAGATTTAAGTAATCTCCTGAGACAGTTCCACTCTGTTAGNTTGAACTATTCCTTTTAGGGCTGTCTAATTTCCTCCACCACGTGCTGACTTTGTAGTCTAACCTTCAGAGAGTAATCTTGTTTTTCTTGTTCTGGAGTCCTTTGAAGACATCTTGATTTAGCCTTGAGTGTGGAAAACTAGTGTAACAAACTTGGCACTTAGCTGAGTTCAATAAATGCTAATCCCCTGTGTTCCCTTGGGGGATAAAAGACTATTTCAATCTATTTCTGAACAAGTATTTAATAAGTGCTGGCTGAGAGTTGTGAGTTCATAACAGAGGCTGCCGTGTGAAATGCATTGGCAATGTGAGTGAAGAACTCATGTGCTTTTCTATGTAGTGTTAATGATGTAGACTATGACTTAGTTTCAGTGGTATTGTTGACATGGGTAAGGAGGATGTTGACCACAGCTGCACACACCTGAACAGAAGTTTTGATGCCAAAGTAGTCTGGCATTTAATATGAGTTAGTATGAGCCCACAGAAATAAAGAATTGTTAAACCTACTCATGACACTAATATATTTCTATCATATATTTTTCTATACATATATGCCTGCTTTACTAAGTTGTAAAATTTTGTATGAAAAGAACTATGCCAAATCATTCCTTTACCCCTAGTGTCTAGGAGTGCCTGTGAATTGGTGGTATTATATAGATATTTATCGGATCTACACTGACTATACCACTCCATTCAGAATCACCTTGCTAGTAAAATAACTGCATCTCTTATCAAATAGTCATCTCATTTGCTGCATTAGTCACCAGAGGGATAGCATGTTCTTCTTTAAACTTGCAACTTCTCTAAAAGATGGAGGAAGTAGAGGCTAGAGATTTGTCTAGGTAGATAGTCTTTTTTATTTGAGTTATTCAGTTCATTAGATTTTGAGAGAATATGAGCTAATGATCAAAACTGCCCCTTCATGGCTAAATTATAAAAACATTTGGCTAAAAGACTTGAAACGCTGTGTATGTTCATGCTGCCTCAACCCCATGACCACTAAAGATAAAGAGCATAGTGATACCATAAGCAGAAACAGCCTAGAAGAAACATAGGAAGGAGATGCCTGAATGAAGAGGAGTGGATGGATGCAAGTATGTATGGCTGCTTTGTACTAGGCCCTTTATGGGGTGGCTGATAATTTCGGTCCATCTAAGAAGACAAGATCATTATGATCCCAGTAAGAGAGTTGTGATGTATTGCAGTCACACAACCAATTAGCCACTTTCTGAGGGATGGAGGCTTCTGGTTCAAAAAGAAAATCTTCATTCTTACTAGACAATTAATTTTCTTCTATTTATGATTTTTAAATACACTAAGACACCTAAACAAAACAAAACAAAAAACGTGTTTTCAGATTTTTGTCTTCAACTCTTCACTAAATATATGTGTGGTGGAGTTAAGCTCGTAAAATTTCAATAACCACACAAAATGGATTCAAACCACACAAGGAAGGTTTGAATCTCCTGGTCTCCACTTTTGCCCAATGCAGATAATGGCCTATAATGGCTGAGTCCCCATTGTAGTCTATCTTGTCTTCCTCGACCTCTATTCTTTCACTTCCATGTCATTTTGTAAAGAATAAAAACATATTCTAGACATACCACCTGAGCCTCAAGCACCCTGTTCCACACATTAAACTATTTTATTATATTTACTGTTTTAGTCATGAAGAACTGTGCGCACCATGCNCGTGTGTGGAGGCTGGAGGACAACTTGCAGGAGTTGTTTCCTTTCCTTCTACCATGTGATCATGTGGATCCCAGGGAACAAACTCAGGACTTAAGCCTTGGGAACAAGTGCTTCCACCCGCTGAGCAGTCTCATAAGTCTCCTGCTCAGTAATTTTAAAGGATTAGACTCTCCATTACAAAACTGTAAATTCCATTTTGTAGAGAATTTTATCTTGACTAACCTTATTCTAGAAAATCTAGGGGAAAGATTTCTAGTCAAACTTACCTAAAAATTCTTTTCTGATTCATCCATCCCTGCCATATTTTTGTCTCANTTTGTCTCTCAGCACTGCTGCTTCTCTGGAACTTACAGAGACAAACTCTGAACCCCAAAGCCTCTGCATCTCCTCACTAAATTTTGAAGCATCCATGAGTTCTCACCAGAGTGATATAATGGAAACATTACTTTGACGAAGCCAGGCTCTACCTTCTACCTCATTGCTCCTGTTTCGGGGGGTTGGACCCATGGCCTTGCACATGCTAGACAAATGCTTTACCAATAAGCTACATCTTTAGCCCTAGAAATCAACCCTAAAGCCAGTGTTTATAAAACATTTTTCTTGAAGTTCCCCTCCTGACAGAGAAAAGTCATTTGTGTCCCTTAAGATTTGTGAAAAAAATCTATAGCATCTTACATAAAGCACAAAATCTATAACTTCCTTTTTTTCTTTTATCTTAAAATTTTATGTTGACAAGTACCTCTGACNTAAAATACATATCTGCCTTAATGTAGAACCATTTAGTTTTAGTAGACCATAGATGCTATGGAAGAAGAGAGGAAAAGCAAGGGGAAACTGTAACTGGGGAGGTAAAAGCAAGAACATAATTGGAGAGGGAGGAAGAGATAAATAACACTAAGGTTATTTGCAAAAGCCATAAGGAAATGTATTAACTGATAAGCTTACTCAAATTTGTGTGTGTGTGTTTTAAATAAAGTTTTGATACAGAGAATGATAATGACCCCTACAAGAATCATAGACTATCTAACAAAAGCCCCAGTGTCAGGTGTGGGAAATCTCCCATTGAATTGTTGGTTCAGGAGGACCAAGAAGCCTCTAAAACAATTTAGGCTATTGCTATTCCCCTTGGTTGCCTCCCAGAATTTGAAAGGAAGCCCCTATTGCTGAAGACACTGCACATGTTGTATACAGGACTTAAAGGAATCAAACTGAAACTTCCTGAGTGAGACTGTCCCTGTGGGCTCTTGTCTCATCAGGAGATCTGTTGGGCAAGCATTTATATGCTGATCTGAAACTAGGCTGCATGATTCCCAACACCAAACAAGATAGTCTCAAGGGTGCAATAGTGGCACTTTTGTGTTGGGGGTAACCAACAACCATCTAATTGGACTTAAGGCCTAGTCAAAAGGAGAAAACTAGGCAGGCCTAGTACTTTAAATCTACCCAACTATGCATGGCTGGTGACCATGGACTCAAGAGGAGAGCCTACTACTGCCATTTTCTTAAGCCAATATAATAACTAACTGTATTTTAAAATATTTGTCTTTATACCCATGGATAAGTATACCTTTCAAAACTCATCAAGGAAGCTTCTTTTTGTAGCTGATAAAGATTGTTACAGGTCCACAACTGGGAAAAATGCAGAGAATAAGTAAACATGGGGTACTCAACCTCACTTGGTATGTCTACAATGCAACCTCTACACCTAAATCATGAAACATCACAAGAGAAGGACACAGAAAGATTTTAAGAGTGCATCTGTATATACTCATAGATAGATAGATAGATAGATAGATAGATAGATAGATAGATAGATAGATACATATATATACACATACATATATATAATGTGTGTATATACTATTTACATATATATTTTTTTATGCCCATAAAAATCTCAAAACTATGGTTGCTTAAATGAGACCTGCACAATGGCATTAGTCGACATGCGAATATAGATGGAGAAAATTTTACAAGACTCCACCCTTAGAGCTATAGGCAATCTATGGCTACTGAAGGGAAGAGAGCCAGTTTTCTCCAAGGACTAATCTTCATAGGTCATCCAATCCCATGCGGTCAGCCCTAAATAAATGAACATATGAGCAACATTAAATGAATTCAGTAGGTTGTGTGTTACTAACTTCACTTTCCATGTTCCCTGATGGTGTCAGATGGATGAGATCTATTAACCAGTTAAGTGAAGTAGGCATCATACTTCAATCAGATCATCTCACATCTCTCAACAAATAAATAGTTAAGCCTCAGTTAATTTCCAAGTTACTTACTGCCTTCTCTCACACTCTCAATTTTGACATTCAGTTTACCTCTGGAGGACTATCAGGACAGAAAGTGAAAAGAATTCCTCCATTTAATAGAAGAAAGGAGCACCAGCAAAACACACAGGACATCTCAGTGTCTTTCTATCCCCCCATGTTTTTCAGGACAGCAATAGATTTACTTCATTACAGAAGTTGTATTCAATGAAGGAGGTCTCCTGAATATGTGGGGTTAAAAAAAGGAGAGAAATGGGAGGATAAGAAAGGGAAAGCTAGGCGATAAATATAAGCAAAATGTATAGAAATCCTATAATGAAATTCATTACTTTGTACAATTAATATATACTAATACAATTTTTGAAACTCAAAAAATTGAGTCTAGTAAACTTCAGCTCAATTGAATTTGCAACTTAATGTTGAAAGACAGATGTTACATCTATAGCACAGTTATCCACCTTTTTTAATTTAGTGTTATCACAAATACTCAGATTTGATGCAAAGGAAAAGCTATTAATGATAATTTAACTAATAATATTTGTGAACTTCCTCGGTACACCAGGTTTGAGAGTATAAATATATAACTGTGCACTGATCGACCAAAGTGAATTTGGGTTATCCCCAATTCCATTGAGACTCTTTTTAAGTTCCAAAGAGCTAAACTGAAGCCAATATTGTANATATTAATTGCCTCATNTTTTTCAGAGTAGTCCAATTTGATAACAAAAAATTCAACTTGATTTGAATCTGTGTTGAATAAAACGTTTCATTTACATGAAAAAGTTATTTTAGCCATGGATGGGTGTGGAAAGAGTAAGGGTGTAATTCAGCCCAGAGTGGCCTTGACTTTTTATCTCCCATCAGGCAAGACAAAAAGCCCTCCTTAAACACCAATAAGATTGAATTTAACATAAACTTCCTGAAGTCCAACTTCAAAAGCCCCCATAGTCCATTACTGTTTCAACACCATTTTGAAGTCCAAGGTCTCTGGTACTCATGGCAATCTCTTAACTGTAACTCCCAGTAAAACCAAAACCAAAAAGCAGATCCCATACTTCCAACATTCAATGACACAGAATATATGTTACCACTACAAAGGGGAGGAAAGGGGCAAAATGAGAAAATACTGGACCAAAGAAAGAACAAAACCCAGCAGGGCAAACTCCAAATTCTGCATCTCCATGTCTGACGTTACAGCATTCTCGATATTTCCAACTCTTTTTAGCTTTGTTAATAAAACATTCTTCTCTCTCTTGGGCTGGTTCCATACCTGGTACGTGTAGAAACTGAAAGCACGGCTGCTCCATGGTATGGTTAAAGGAAAGGCTTGTATTGTAGAAATGAAAGACAGAACAGCCAGAGGCATGTACAAGAGTCCAGAGCAAAGAGAGAAAGTAGTAGGCTNAACATGACCAGCAAGCTGGTCCTAGCAATGAAAGAAGCAGCAGAACAGTGATAGTGGGCAGGGAACACTGAGTGGGAGAGCAGAAAGAGGAGGGAGACAGAGAGAGAAAAGGAGAGAGGAAGACTGAGTGAGGAAGCCAAAAAGAATGCAGGAAAAAGGACAGAGCATAGTCAAAGCATTAGGGTTCTGAGGAGAATGAATAGCTGAGGAGAGGGAAGCCCATGAACTGAAGAAGTTTATGGTAGAGAAGGATTTGAGAGAAGCCTCGATTCTAGTATGGACTCTGAAATGTGCAACAGGGAGCCTTCAAGCTAGCGTGTGCTTTGATATGCAATTAGGCACCACAAATAGTCATTTGTCCCTTCTACCAAGGATAAGAGAATTGGCTCCTTTTCGTACAGGGGAATCAGAATTGGCTTTGCAAGTTCTTGAGGAATGCTGTCTTTTGCCTAACTGCCAGAATTTGGGGAAATTGAGTTTTATCTGAACCCTACAATCTGCAGCTCTCCTTAGCAGGTAGCCCATGACTCTGGCATCTCTAACATCTTGGGGTCTCCCGAATCATCCAGGCTTCACCTTCACAGCTAATTTAATGGCCTCTCTGGGCCTCCATAAAGGGATACCCTTGCTATACACCTGGCTTTAAAGGCTTTATTTGACCACAGTGGGGGATTCCACAACCTCTATTTTTTGTATCCTTGACTCTAAAACCAAAACCCTATGGCCAAAGCTGCAAGGTTCTGCTGCTTGCTGGGGCCGGAACTTGCCCCACTCCTTCAATTACCTTTCCATCAGCTTTCCATTGCTGTTGGTTTCCTTCACTGCTTCAGCTTTTCTTTAATTTCTTTTCACAAGTTGGAAGCTTAGCTGGGTGGGATNGTGTAGTGAAGTCACCACTCCCTTTATTCCATTTAGCATCAGGCTTTTCTTTAAACTTTTTATCTCCTTGAGCACTGGACTTGACTCCATTACACTTCCTGATGCTCCTTTTCTCCTGAAATTCTACATTGTGTATCTCTCTTTGCTCCACTTGCTCCTTTTCATTTTAGATCGATATAAAAGTGATTACTAATAACCATAGGACACAGTCAGTACTGTTTTGAAATCTCCTCTAACAATGCCATAAATCCAAAGTTCTTCTATTTAGCCTCAGGCAGAATTTTAAGACAAGGGCAAAAACCAGCCACATTCTTTGGCAAAATAGCACAAGAATGGCCTCTAGAGAACTTACTAATATTCTTCCCCTCTGAAACTTCTTGAGCTGGGTCATTATAATTTACATTGCTCTCAGCACCACTGTCTTCCATGTTCCTACTAGTGTGGCCCATTAAATTCCATACCACTTCCACTGCGTTCATAATCCAAAGTCCCAAAGTCCACATTCTACCAACAAGCAGCATGGTCAGGCCTGTCAGAGCAATATCCCAATCTCTGGTACCAAAATCTGTCTTAGTTATTGTTCTATTGCCATGGAGAAACATCATAACCAATGCAACTCTCATAACAGGAAGCATTTAATTGAGGCTTTGCTTACATTTTCAGAGCTTAATCCATTATCATCATGGCAGGGAACACAGAGGCACACACAGTACTGGAGCAATAGTTAAGGACTACAGCCTGGTCTGAAAGCAGTAGGCCAAGACAGACTGAGCCTGGCATAGGTTTTGAAACCTCAAAGCTCAACCCCAGTGACACAATTCCACCAACAAGGCCATAGCTCCTAATCCTTCTAATCTTTTCAAAGAGTTCTACTCCCTGGTGACTAAGTGCTCAAATATATGAGCCTATGGGGGACATACTTATTTAAACCACCACACCAGAGAAATTTGTAATATATCAAACAAATGAAATGAATNAAGGACTTGGGCCATGATAAGAGGTATAATAGAAACAGTTGACCAAATGACTACACTTCTTGCTACACTCAAGTAAAGACTCTGAATTTTCATTCAATTCTAGAAGTCTGTGGGCAACGATATCATTGAAATGAGTGTTTTTTTCAATCTACATATCAGTTCATGATAAATAGACTTGAAGCACCTACTATGATTACATATATGAAATTGTCGAAGAGTACAATTAATTAAAAAATAAAAACCTTTTATTAGCATCCTAAGAGAGGCAGGAAAAACAAGATAAAGAAACTAGTTCTTTTAAGAACCTAGTGNTTGAAGTTATTGTATATTTGATACATTTGAGTGTTTTATATTCAGTATCTAATTTCACCAAAATGTATCACACTGAGCTATTATTACAATATACATATTATACTGAGGAAGTTAATAAATGGAGTGAATTATACCACATCTTCAAAATTGTATCATAAGAACATGAGTAGGGATTTTCTTCTTTTAAATAAACTTACCATTGCAATACTCAGGCCAATTCATTGTGGTCCTGAAATTTTTATTCTGCTCTTTTATCTGATACCATTTAGAGGAAGACTATTAGTCTACATGAACCAATTCAACCCAACAAAACCCTCAAACCCCACCCCCCAAAGATGACTCTTAAATTTGGAAGCTACAGATAGGAATTGGACAAGATTCCTTCTTTTAGGAGAGTTTAAACTTGGGATTGGAGAGATGGATTAAGAGAACATAATGCTCTTAGAGAAGACCTCAGTTTGGTTGCCAGCACCCATTTCAGGCAGATCAAACCACCTGTAACTACAGATCCAGGGAATATTATGCCCTCTTCTGGATTCTGAAGGCATATGCATTCACTTGCATATATCCACATAATTAAAATAAAAATAAAATATTAAAGGAAGAGAGTTTAAATCTAGTGAAAAGGACAAATTTTTAAATAGGAACAGAGATGTTCAAAACATTGTCATCAACATTAAATGAGTCAGCACTGGTCCCTCCCTGATTGGCCCATTCCACTTCTCCCATGATCCTCTCTTCTATAACATCTACTCTTACCACTATGAATTTCTCTTGAGGCTTTTCATGGTCAGTTTTTGTCAACTTGACACAAACATAGAGTCACCAGGGAAGAGGGGACCTCAACTGAAGAACTGCTTAATCAGATTTATCTGTGAGCATGTCTGTGAGGCATTGTCTTAATTTCTAATGGATTTAAGAGGCCATAGACTGCACTATCCCTGGGCAGGTGGGACTGAGAAGAGCAGGCCCTGCACCTAAACAGAGCAGCACAATGAAGCCAACCCTGTTAGTCAAGGTGTGGGTGAGCCAGCCCCGAAGATGTGAGCATGGGAGAGTGTTGGGCCTCATAAGGCCCGGGCATGAGGCCCAGTGTAACTTCCTGAGCCTAACTCGAGTATTGTGGGGTCTGTGAGGCCCAGTGTAACTTCTTGAGCCTGACTCGAGTTTGGTGACCTGTCTCTGGACCACGACTCCCGCCTAGGAGTGACTCAGCACAGCCGGACCCCCAAGACCACCACTACCTAGCTACCGCTATTGTGGAGAAATCTCATTGGCCCTCTACCCTTACCCCATCCCACGTCACCCCAAGACCCCTTCCCCTTCACTCTACCCTTTATAAGCAATGCCTGATTTAATAAAAAAGAGTTCCTGCTTCGACAGACCGGTCCAATGTGTTTAACCCCGGGGGATTGGGGGCTGGGCCACGACATTCACCATCCCACTCAGCCCCAGGGAGAGACCAGCTGGACTGGTTCTGCCTACGCCCAGAGTGCCTGTGGTGATAGATACTGGCAGGAGAGCTGCCCTCATTTCTCATCTGCCTTGTGGTGGAATGGACTGATGGGGGGGGGCTTCCCCCATCAATATCTGAGGCAGGTAAGAGAGCTGGCCCTGTGGTCATAACTGTGGGAGAACTATCCCTGACCACACCCCCACCAGCTGCAACACTCAGGAGAGCAGGCCCTGCACCTCCCCAGGGCAGCACAATTGAGCCAACACTGTTAGTGCAGCTGTGGGAGAGCAAGTCCCAAAACTGTGACCATGGGACAGCTGTCCCATTACCCATCTGTCTTGTGGCAATAGGGGCAGGGGAGAAGTGCCTTCCTTCCCACCCCCATGCCCATCAATGCCAGAGCCAGGTGGGAGAGATGGCCCTGTAGTCATAAGAGTGGGAGAGTCACAGACCAACCCTACAGCTGCCCAGGACCAGACTCAGGGTTATGACTTGGCCTGCCCCAACATCTGCCCCATCTATGATCTGCTATAGCACATGAAGGGATCTGACCCACAGCCCCAAAGCTGCAGGATCTCCACAACACAGGGCGCCAGCAGGATGTCCAGNAAGACTCCTAGTGGGGGCCTGGCATCAAACATATAGTGGAGACCAGGGGCCTTGAACCAGACCAATGACTCTGTGCAATGAGCACTTGCAAAGAGAGATGTATGGACAAAGGGGTATACAGCATGACTTGTTGGGTCGCACTACAGCTTCCATGATAAGATTTTTAATTCCTTCCTTTAAAAAAATTTTTTCTCATTTTATTTTCTTAATTCCATCTCCTGAATTCTGTTTTATTTGGGGGGCATTGCAGGGATTGAGGGCAGATTCAAAGGCACAGGAAATGAATGAGATCAAGATACATGATGTGAAAAACACATAGAATAAATGAATAAATTAATTTTAAAACAAAAAAAGTTANGTAAGCAAGACAATAAGCAGATTTCCTCTATGGTCTCTATGTCAACTCTGGACTCCAGTTTCCTGCCTTAAATTCTTGACTTGTCCTCTCTCAATAATATGGTATGAACTATAAAATGAAATATACCCTTTACTCCCCCCAAGNTGCTTTTGGTCAGTGTTTTATCACAGCAATAGGGAAGCCAATACAACAGTCCTTGAACCTGCCACATGGCTGTACTGCTAGATGTTCACATAGCTTCTTTCCTCTACACTCCCACTCTTCCTCCTCCTATCAGCACCTGCCACACCCTCGTAACTGTCCCCTAATTCAGGATAGACCCTACCCTCTGATGTCTGTAGCTTGCAATAAGCATCTCTACTTAGTGTTTTAACCACATTACCCTCACCTTCAGTAATGTATGGTTAAAGTGGTACACAGATCAAGAGAAATAAACCAGGGAAAGGCTTGCAACTGTAACGCTCACAGGTCTTAGAAGAAAATTATAGCATGTGCTGAGATCAACACATGCAAGTACTGGGTTAATCCAAAGACAGAGGAACAAGGGAGTACTGTGAATAGTACCCTCACTGTGGCTCCGCGAGAAGGAATTGATGAGACAAAGAAAGTTGCCTTAGGGTTTGCTGCTTTGAATACATGTCAAAGACACTGGAGTTATCTGTAATTGTCTTACTTCTGAGGCTGAGGTGACTTGGGGGTNGGATGGTACAAGGGAAAGGGGTTTTTCGATTTAAGCTTAATCAGCTGCTGAAGAAAACTGACCACTTTTCTGTAAGCCACAAAACTAGATGAACACAGCATCCTCTAAGTATATCACACTGTTTGTCATCTGATAACACCCTAGACAATATCCATCATAGAAGGTATGCTGCACTGTAATTGTTTGGGCCTCCATTTTTTTCTATTTGACCAAACAAGCCCTATAAGGTCAGGGGCATATCTAGTATGCATAATATATGAGAGATTTGATGAATGACTGAATGGCAAGAGAACAGCCTGTGTGTCTTGAAGGATACATTGGAAGGCCCCTCAGGGCAGGGCCTTTAGGTGGGAAATCTAAACAAAAGGAAGGTACACTAAAGCTTAGAGATGTTTCAGAAAGTGTCCATGGGCCATTAATGCTTTTAGAAGTTCCAATGATAAATGGGGAAATCATGGAATAGGGAGAAATAGAGTACTAGGGAAGTTCCTGGGAGTCCACAGGGATGATCCCATCTTAGACCACTGGAAATAATCGAGAGGGTGCCTGAACTGGCGCACTCCAGTAATCACATGGATGAATACCCTAACTGCCACCATGGAGCCCTCTTCCAGTGACTGATGGAGGCAGATGCGGAGATCCACGGGCGGGCACCAGGCCGAACTCCAGGAGCCCAATCAATGGGAGAGAGGGGGCCTTCTATGAACAAGGGACAACGAGATCATGATGTGAGGGTGTACAGAAATGGCCAGTCAAACTAGTGGAGACGCATGAACTATGAACCCATAGCTAAGGAGCCCCCATGAGACCTCATCCAGAGACGGATGGAAACAGATGCAGAGATTCACACCTTGGTGCCAGGCAGAGCTCCATGAGTCCAACTGATCAGAGAGAGAGGAGAGAGATTATATGAACAAGGGACATCGAGATCATGAGGGGAAAATGCACAGAGATGGCCAGCCAGGCTGGTGGAAATGCATGAACTATGGACCAATAACTGTGAAGCCCCCATGGTGCTGGACTGGGCCCTCTGGACGCTTGAGACAGTTGTTTNNCTTGAACTGTTTGGGGGCCCCCAGGCAGTGGGATCGGGATCNGTCCCTGGTGCAGGGGCTGGCTTTTTGGAGCCCAGTGCCTGTGTTGGGACACTTGGCACAGTCTTGGCACAGGAAGGAGGGTCTAGTCCTGCCTTGGCTGAGTGTGCCAGGCTCCGGACACTCTCCAAGGGAGACCTTGTCTTGGAGGAGGTGGGAAATCGGGGGTGGGTTGAGGGGGGGAGTTGGCGGGACAGGAGGAGGGAGGAGAGGGAGATCTGAGGTTGGTATGTAAAAGCAGTAGAAAATCTTTTAATAAAAAAAAAGAAAAAATGCTCTTAGAAGTTCCAATTTCTAAACCACAAAAGTTACAGTTTATGGTAAAAGTCAACATGAAACAAAACTAGAAAAGATGAGTGGAGGTCAAATGAAAGAATAATTGCTATGTTAGGCTAAGAAATTTGAAATTTATCCTGTATACAATGGTAAAGTATCAGGCTCTATTGGAGAATACAGACAGATTAATAAATGNAGAGGTTGTTTCTAAGTGTAGAAAATAATAGAAATTATGAAGTTTTTCTGCAATGAAAAATGACTAGCTTTGGCTGGAGTAGCTCTCTCTCTNTGTGTGTCTCTGTCTCTGTCTCTCTCTGTCTCTGTCTCTGTCTCTCTTTCAGCACAGCTTTTATCTATAGAGAGAGTCTTCAGAAAGCCTGCATGCTTGGTTCACGGCAGAACACACAAAGGAGATGGGCTGATGTGTATTGATGATTCCCCGAACATTGTGCTACAAAGAAATACCTCAACTTGTATCACCAATAGACTCTGTCCTGTTTGACACTTTTTTCCCGGTATAGCATGAGTAGATGGAAAAGAAGCAGACAATATATACTTACACAGCACAGGAATAAATGATTCACATTTTTAAGTAATACGTGAAGTCAAAAATTTAATTGCTAAAGATATAAAAGATTCAATCTCCAAGCAAGGTATATTTACCTACTGGCTAGCCAAGTATCTTTAAAGTTACTATTTAATAGCTACTCTTCTCTCTTATTAAGGAAAATCCATACATGGTACGATATTGTACTGTGGTTTATTATTTTTCCCGAGACACAGACATGACACCATAACATTAAGAAGTCATGTCTTTAGCCATATTCAAATAAATAAAATACACTAAAAGCCACAATCTGTGAAAGATCGCAGGGTTTCCACACAAACATGAAAACGTAGATGCAGACATATGATTTGCTCCATCCCTTCATAAGCCCTTTGCAGCCTGCTTCATATGGGAAACAAAGAGCTTTTGTGATACACATGCTGAGCATCACAAATGCAGAACCCAGCCAAAGAAAATATACAGATACCAGTAGAATAAACCTAGGATGAAAAGCACAGGGGTACCATCGATACATGTCTAATTCGCCATTGGTCCCATCTGGTAAGAATCACATCATCAAAATNAGAGCTGGAATAGACCTTCTAGGTCATCCCATCCATCCTCTCGCCAACACAACAATCATCTTTTTGAGGACCAAGTCCAGTCATATGTCTCAGGAGACAACAATTCCACAGATTCTGTGGGCAAGATATTTACCATATCTAAAAAGGCAAATGTAGTCATAGAAAGATTTTAATCAGTGAAAAATGTGTTCAGCCTTTTAAAACCCCCAGGGGTGGGCTTTTGCAAGTTGAAATCCTCTCAGTATAAAATGAGCTTGAGGCACTAGAAGAAACACTACTGATGTGCAAAAAATAGCCATCCATGAGCAATAGAAAAAGTAGTCTCAGACCTGTGTCAGCTTCTAGAACATCCCAGGAAAATTCAGTATCAGTGTTTAAACATTTCTGTCCTACAGAAGACATTTGTTATTAGTTGATGCTTTCTAGAGGAACAAAACCAACAGGATGGGGAGAGGAGGAGGGNGAGAACGGGGAGAGGGAAGAGAAAGAGGGACTAGAGAAAAATAATTTCTTTTTGTCATATTCATTTTATTTGAGCTGCTACCAGAAGGTGATACCCATTACCTGGAGTAGGTCTTCCCACATTAATTACAGCAACCATGACTATTACTCAGCTGCAGATTCCAGCTCAGGTGATTCTAATTTGTAGCAAATTGTCACTAAAACCTAACGTTACAGCATAGGAATGGGGCTGGAAAAAAACTGAGCTAAAAATCAGCCTACAGAGACCCACCAGCAAAGGATGTTTGCATCTCCTTTCAGATATAAGAGATAGGAAGGTGGTTGTCTGTTAAGAGAAGTCCTATGTACATAGGCAAGGAACAGAGTCCAAATGTAGGTCACAGTTTCCTGGATCTGAACAGAAGATCAAAATCATTCTGTGGAGTCNTGTTTGGGAATAGGAAAATATGATCTACTCAAAACAGGTTTGGTTCAGAAGGAAAGAGAGACTCCAAATGATTGTCACGAAGACTCAGTTTTTGTTGTTCCAAAGACAAATTGAGTTCAGGAGTGATTACCTCTAAAACTCTTTCATTACAAACAAGTGCTCTGTGGAAATCAAATTACGTATGTAAGAGATTAAGCAGAGCTATTCTGGGTAAAATGTGACACTGGAGTGGAGAAGTGAATGTAGGATCCCTCCTGCCAACATCCATCCATTCCTCTGGGAGTCCTTGATATGCTTCTATAGAACTCCATGGATTGATTTCAAACACCAGTTCACAACTGTCAAATGTCAAGTGGGAGTGAACTCTTCTCATAGACTCCAGTTTATTTTATTTATGGCAATGTCTTATCATCTCCATGTGACTGAGAAGTTCTCTTAAATCCCATAATCCTATCTGTCTCAGTATGCAGTACTCTGTCTGAATATTTTCTGTGGCTTATGTTCCTGCAGACTGGGCAAGACCAGCCTAAAGAGTTCAACACAGGAAATATAGCTAGGAGAAAGAATGCTGGATCAAGTGGAAAAGAGAAATGAGAGAACTATAAAATAAGGCCAGATTAAGTGTCAAGACCAGGGAGGATGAAATTGGGTATTGATGGTGTGGCCAAAGGTGCTGTTTGCTAAACGAAGTGCACACACCATTCCTCTTTCTAGCCAATGGAAATAGGATTTTGTTTGGACAGTGCACACACTTCCACCTGGGCTTGTTTTACCCAGGCCAGTCATACGAATTCTTTGCCTTATGAGCACTGATTAAGAATAGACATAGGATGGCATTGTCATCAGAGGGATGGTCTAAAACAGGGCTTCTGTGAAGAGTGTTCCTAACCCTACAATAGCATAATGACTATAAGACGCCCCCTTTCATCTGCTGAGTAACACACACANACACACACACAGAGGAAGTGTTGTTCTAGCTTACTATAGAACTTCATTCAAGAAATTAAGGAGTTTCTTAGAAAATTCTGAATGTGCCTCTGCAAGAGTCATCTTGATAACCTAGGAAAACATTCTGCAAGATGTCTACATGGACACCTGCAGCTTCGCAGGAGAATCATTAAATTATTCACCCAGAAACTGCTCTGCTTTGAGAAGAAATATTAGTTCTTTACTCCATTTAAGTTTTTTGGAAATGGGGATTTCTGTTACTGTTAAACTGCAGTTGGCTTTCTGTGTCTGAGAGCTCTGAATTTATAGAGATTAAAAGGAAAACTGAATGCATATTAAAAATTCACAGACCTTTGTAGTTATTGTTATTATTCCCTAAATACTACAGTAAACACTATCTATACGTTATTTACATTGTACTAGGTATTTTGAGCAATGTACAGATGATTTAGAATAGACAAGGATATATGCATATATATGTACAGGGTAGATACAAACACTATACCATTTAAAATAAGGAACTTTATCATCTTCAGATTTTGTAACTTCAGTGATTTCTTAACCCAGTCCCATGTGTATTCTACAAAATTACTGTATCTAAATTGATACTGGAGGATGGAAAACAATTTTTTACAACCCAGTTCACAAATTGTTTTTCCCTAGTCACTTATTTACACTTGGTTTTATACCTGTTGCCAAACAATTTTTTCTTAAAGAATATGATATGGAGAACAGTCAATAAATATGACAGAAGAAAAAGATGAGCTTATTTTATCAGATGAAGTCACAGTTTCTTCCCAAATTAAAGGTAACAGTTAAAATATTTATACATTGCACAATGACATACCAAGTTGAGGAGAGAAATAATTTTCCCTTGGGAAGACCAAGGAAGATGAAAATAACACCTGTGTATATATACCATTTTTGTCTATTGATTCAAATGTAAAAACATGGCTGGATAATGCTGGGTGCCTTGTAGGCATGTAATTAGTTAATTAAAGAAAACCAATGACCTAGAAATTTATATTTATTTTCAGTTTTATGAAGACATTTCCTGGTTGCATATAGCATATTTCAGTGTGAGGCAGGCTGGGATGGTAGCAAGAGCTAAGTTCAAGCACCCGGATCGATAAGAAATAACTAAATTTGTGGTACATATGAGAATTTGGAGGCAGTGATTGGTGAATGTTGAAGAAAATTAAGATCACACTCAGCTTTCCAAAGGATCAATATGAATCTCAATGCAGGAATCCACAACCAGCATGGAAGGGTGTCATCCCTCACTATAATTTGGTGCATGCNGCTATGGTCCTCCCAAGGATGCTGAGCACACATTATGCTACAATAAGAAATTCTCAAGCATGCTTTGACAAAATGACTAAGTTCTAGAATATCATTCCTGATAATAGTTTTTAAGCAGCAACTGTGTCATTTTTGTGTTCTCTTGCATGGTCTTATAACCGAGATAAGGTTGACAGTAAAATACAGAGAGTGCTGGAGCAACCAGATGGAAGGTTCTGGTGTCTGTGAGCTACTGTGATCATGTGATCAGCATCAGGCCAATGAGAGATATGTGCTATGAAGGTGGTCTCTCTCTCTCTCTCTCTCTGTGTGTGTGTGTGTGTGTGTGGAGGGGGACAGGAGAGGTGGCCATCTTTTAAGTGCTGTGCCCTTGTTTACATAACACAACATGGATACAGCTATTCCGTGTATGAGAACAATACCAGACTGGTCAGCATCTCAGATGACAGGGAGAATTTTGTTAAGACAAGAACTGCAATGCAAATGAACACCCTTTATAGTTCATAACACTTTGAGTCACTTCAGCTTGTAGGAAGCTCCCAAGACGATCACCCTCACTTCAGAGGTGAGTGAGCAGACTCTGAATTTAATTAGTGCACATCCTAGAGCTGAGTCACACATCTTCTGATTCCAAACCATTTGCTTTTCTGATTGTGGTATGCTGCATGTCAGCCTTTGTTTAGAATGTTATCTCCACTGATGAGTTTATTGCAGAAATTCAACTAATCAATAGATTAGGGAATTCTGAGAAGAATCAAATCACTCAGGTGCCATGCAGACTCANCAGGGAAAGAGCTATAAATCTACAGATCATTTTCCAGTGTCAGTCAGTGTCTTGGCCTTGCGTGGCTCTTGCAAATGGCAACGAGCTCATTCTCCTCTCCCAAGTCTGAGCTTCTCCAGCATACCAATGGGAACGGGTCCATCCACTGCTACTTGAGCAGCTCAAGTGATAGAATTTATGACATCAAAAGCTTCCCAGACTGTTGCTAAGGGAACCATTTGGCACTGGAATACTCAGAATTTCTGCAGTCCTAAAACTAAAGTTAGTCCTTTGCTCTAGTAAGTCCTGAGGAAACTGGGGTCATTCATCTCCCTACCACTGAGAAGAAATTGTTGAAATCCTCTTAGCTGAAATGAATTAAGCCTTATCACTTCTATTAACCTGATTTTCTCTTTTTAATGTTGATTACTCAACTAGCATTTTGTTTGTGGGTTGTTTTTTTTTTATGTACTCTCAACTATCTTTGTTCTTCTCTATATATTGAATCTTGGCTTACCTCCTATAAAGTAAAGGTCAGTCTGAATTGGGAATTGTGGGGCTCTGATGTACCTGGACATGTTAGAAAATTAGCAGACATCTAGATGACCCAGATGAATTTTCTCCCAGTAATGCCACAGTATAAACATTATGAGATTGTTTTCCTAGTTCTCCAGGCTCTGTTTTAGGATTCTAATTAATTATATTAAAACAAATGAACTATTATAATCTAGTGCGTATAATAATATAGTTATTTATAGTAATTGGTTTAACATGGTATTCTTTCTGTACACCCAGAAAATTGAAATCATGTCTTGTAAGTCTTCACCACTGAACTTTGCATACCTCTAGGATATTGAAATNCTTAGTTCACTTTCTTTCCCATTCTGCTTTTAATAGGCTGCACTGTTCACCTCTTGGGAAAGAAACAGTTGCTGCATTATTGGTTACGAAGGGACCACCATACCCAGGAAATATGTGTTTTATAAAGTTTATTTCGAAATCAAAGCAATAGAGGTATTGGTCAATATCTTTTTACTCCCACTGAGTATTTCCAGAAAGTTGTTTCTAGGGCTGACAGCTGTTTGCAGCGTCAGACATGTGTACTTCAATGCCTGGTTTCCTGCTGAAAATCCAGACTGGGATGCTAACTGTCCATAANACTTCTGCACGGAGCCACACAGGTCTCTATTTTGCTGTGGTTTTCTGGCCACTTGTGTTACACTGTCAGATGTTTTAGAACATTTTATCAAAAGAGGCATGAATTATTTGTTTTCTATAACCANTAAAGGAAAAGAGAAAAAACAAAACCTAACTATCAAGACGAATATGAGAATACTGAAAAGGAAATGATTTAGACAAAGATGATTTAGATTGACATTGTCTTGACAAAGGTTAATGACAGTATTACATAAATGGAACAAGATTTCAAAGTCAAAACTTTGAAATAATAGAATGTTAGAACTAAGATGGTACTTTCGATATCATTTCATTGTATCATCTCNTGTCTTCTTCAACTGTGAGTTGTTTTTGTTTCTTAGATAATGTCTCTTGTTACATAGCTCATGATAGGCTTGAACTTAGGGTGTAGCTCAAGNGGACTTCACACTTGTAATCTCCCTGCATCACCCTTCCACATACTGAGATTACAGGCATGAACTACCACATCCAGATCAGAATCACCTAATTTCACTACCAGGAAACTGAAGGCCATAAAGCACACATCATCATACAAATGGCTTATGGCTGAGTTCTAAGGGAAGCCAGCCTGACTCTCCATTCTATCACAAGTAAAAATAGTACTCTACATTTAGATGGGGTGAGAAATGCCTTTACACTCAGAGTTCATGTTATGGAGCCTGTATATAATCCCATGAGCACAGAATTTCTCTACAAAGTCACTGTCGGCCCTTCCTTTTCAAGGATGACTAACCAAAGTAAAGATTCCATCATGTCACAAGTATGTTCTGTATTCATGGTTAAATCAGACTAGAATTTCATGTTTGAAGTGCAATAATTTTAAATTAATAACTTCATTGTTCCTTTCCAAGCATATGAAGGCTTTAAACAACCTTTGTAGGGACAAGTTGTTTGGTTACTAGGATTAAAACTTTGAAATTTATCCAATGGACAGAGTTTATGAGGGATGTGACTCATACTAAAACCCTTAGATACAACTATTTTTTAAAACTGACAGAGACTCAAGCATCATACACAAATATAGAGAAAATGATAACCTCTTTAGTTCAGTTGTATAAAAGCCTGACTTCTGCTGTCCAGGCACACTGTGTATTTTTAGTAAATAAGAAATGATAGGTGTGTAATATTGTAACTGACATATTTTTTGTTCTTGGCTCATGTAGAGTACAGCACTGGACTTAGAGCTATAGCTCTTGTTGATGGTATAATATGGGTTCTACTATACATGTTTTAGAACTAAATAAATCAAATCCCTAAAACATTTCCCAAGATTATTCTTTAGTAAGGCATTTGCCTAAACACCATCTTCCTCTGCCCTCTTACACCAACTCTCAAGCCAGGAGATATTTATCAATATCTATGGGCATCTGTTGAGCATCTTATAGTGTACAGGACCAACCCTTACCCTGCTCCAAGGATTTTACAGACAAATTGTCAACAGTTCCAAGGTACAGAAACTTAAAGAAAATCAATGGTATAGTAAAGATCTAATCTTCCAAAATACAATCTCAATGTACATAATCAATACTTAATTTCAAAATTCATATTGAATGTCATATTTTTTTACCAAAATACTAATAAAAACATATCATTGATAATTTTGTTTGGCTCACCTTACAGTTTATAACCCTTAGTCTATAGGACCTAAATATCAGACAATAATTTTGGATTGACTAGGACAAAATTATTTCCATATAAAAGGATGGCATTTACTTCAGAGAATCTCNGGAACCAGATCCATCCCAACAGTACATCAGTAGCTAAATAGGAATTTTGAAGATTTTACTCAGACCACATTTTATTGAGGAAAATTCTTTCAAAAGATTGATGTAACAATAGTCTAGAAAAAACATATGCAATTGATACTAATTATTCTAAATGGTAAGATGGAATAGGTGTAGTTTGATACACTGTAATTCCAGGTCTATAACCAGAATAAAATGGCCCAGGCTCCATGGGATTCAGCCAAACACACATCTTTGCTCCATGCTGTGTCCTGAGCAAAGAGCAAGCTACTGCATCCCTCTATGGTCCGTTTCACTCATAGGTACCAGGCATGCACTGAGACCAACAGAATGATGATGACTTATACAACTGGAGTGTCTACAGGACAAGGAAGAATTTGTGATGATAGCAACTTTCAGACTGTTACTGACTCAGCAAATCCAGATTTCCATATCCTTAGCAGAAAAGACAATCTTGCAGATCTTGAAAAGTGTCATACTTAGGCAAATGTAGATGCCATGTCCTAGCTAGGTTTGCAGTAAGCCAACAGAAGCTTTAATGAAAGTCATCAATAGAATACACACACACACACACACACACACACACAAATATTTGTGTGTATGTGTATACTTTATTAAATTTAAATTAATTTCCCCCAAATTTGATGGGCATGTGATGTTAGTTGTACAATTTTATAATGAATTCACACGTTAGCAAAAACAAGAAACATAAAATATAATCCTTATGTGCTTGGAAGTTTCATCCTCATCAGTGAAACAATTAATTAAATGTTTAAAAAATAAATGACACATTTGATAAGCATTTATNNTGTGCAAAGTGCTGTGCTGGATANAAACTGGAAACATAACAGAGAACACAAGTCCCATCTTCAAAATTTTTTCACANTGCAAGAAGATGGTATGCAGATTACTTCCTTTTGTATTCCTGTAATCAAATACGTGACACAAACAGCTTAAAGGAAAAATATCTAGTTTCAGAGAGTTTAATCAATCATAGCAAGGAGGATATGGTGGAATAGAACAGTTCACAAAAACAGAAAGAAGAGAGGGTATCAAGNTACCTTACCCCAAGGATCTGCCTATCTCCACTCACCTACTTACTCCACCTAGGTTCCACTTCCTGAAGTTTCTAGAACCTTCAATAATAATACCCCTACATTATGAATTCATTGAAGAATGAACCCATTCANTAGGTTAGAGAGCAGATGACCTAATTGTCTCTGAAGNCACCCTCACACCCAGAGACGTGCTTCACTAATTTCCTAGGTGATTCTCAGTCTGGTTGTGTTGACAATCAAAATCAAGCATCACAGTGTGTTAAGAAGTGGAAGAGAAAGGAAAAGATGCAAAGGGGAGGGCAAGAGAATTACATGTCAGGGCTCTGGCTTTTTACTCTTGGAAACCTGAGTCTCAGCTTCCTTATCCATGACATAGGCACAGTTATATCCACTTAGTGGGCAGAAAAGTTTTTTTAAGTGTTCAGAGATAACTGTTACTAGGCAGTGGTAGTGCATGCCTTTAATTCCAGTACTGGGGAGGCAGAGGCAGCCTGGTCTACAGAGTAGGTTTCAGGACAGCCAGGGTGTTGAGATACAGAGAAACCATATCTGGAAAAACTGAAAGAGAGAGAGAGAGAGAAAGAGAGAGAGAGAGAGAGAGAGAGAGAGAGAGAGAGAGAAGCTGTTGAAAGCTGTTTGCACTGAAGTCCACAAATGGCCATAAAGAATGTGTCTATTTCCTACTCCAATCCAAAGGACTAGGAAAGATATCCCCCCTTTGTTCACTCCCCACTCAGTACTCTGAGGGACACATAAATTTATAAGGCATTGTCCCTCTGTGATTATCCTATAGTCGTCTTGGTGGCAAACTTCTAAAATTAGCCTTGGATGGATAAAAGATTGTTGGTTAGTGCTCGCCCCCACTCTCTCTTTCTTCATCTAATTCTCTCTCTTGTCATACTTATTATTGTTAGAATTTATCAATAAATGCAGANGCCAAGGTCCCACCACTGACCACTGAATCAATCTCTAATGGTAGAGGAAGTTGTGCACTGAAGAAACAGGTGATTCTCAAGTACATCCTGCTAAAAATCATTGCAATAGAACCTCCAGAACTCAGAAAAAGGTCTTCTAACACTTGAATTAAGATAGGATTCCTCAATACACAAAAGGGACTCNATGGTGCTTTGACTTCATATATGAGAAGGCACATCCTTTTCTTGACATGACTTGTTCTGATGATCCACCTACATAACACAACAAACATCCCTTCCTGCAGGGCATCCCATCTCTAGAAATGACATTGTCCTTTTCTTCTTCTGTAACTTTCACATTCATTCATATTCCAAACACTGTCAACCAAGTTTCATACTGTTTCATCCTTTTTACCATCTCCTTCTCCATTTATGCTATGTTGATCCAGCCCTTCATAATGCATGACATTTTCATAATGACAGGCTATTTTATGTGTTTGAATTTAAAATGGTTAAATATTAAGATTAGAAAAAGAAAAGAAAAAGATGAGAGCTTTCATTTAAATCAACTACTATGTGTGTACCTTGCTCTATGACCTTCATATATTATGGGATATTGTCTTACAACAACTTTCAGTTTAGTTGTTGTCTCCAAGCATTCTATAGTGTATAAGGTGAAGAGGTACATGACTGTTCCTGNTGACACACTGCTAATAAATGACAATTGTGGTACTTAAACACAATGTCCTCTCCACAACTAAAAGAATGTTGGTAATTTCATCATGACTGCCTGTTCATTCCCTAATGGGTTGTCTGCATTCCAAGAACTTTAAAATAAATCTCTTCTCATTGTTTTCTTTACATGAATGGACACAGGGATCAACTGTTCTCTGTCACTCATCTATTACACGTTCATACACTTGAAGCCTGAGAACCTCTTNTAATTTTCTAACTAACCAGTCACCCTTCCGTGTTAACTTCAATCTCCCTTGATGGAGCAGCCACAGATGGCTGGCACCATTCTAGGCACTAGAGGAATTGGCTAGGAAGGAGATGACAAGTTCACAGCCATTGTGACACTTGAGTCCAATAGAACATGACAGATGACAGCCAGGCAAATCAGTTAAGTGCACTCTCTGAAGTAGAGTCTTGAAATAAATAGGAAATTTGTGTGCAAAATCAGGCAATGATCCAAGAGCTCTCTTACCCAGCTGGGCAACTTCCTTAGAGAAATAAACAGCATCCTTTTAACCATCCAGACAGGCTCACAGTTGAGGCGATTTATCTCTATCATCTACAAACAATATTTAACTTAATCTAAGGCAGAACAGGAGCACAAACATGGAGGTCTGGGTTTATAACCTCTACTCCAGCACCAAAATGTTTATGAGAATGTTCAAGGTCAAGAGAGAACATGGGAGTCCTCAGCACAGAGCTGATTTGCTGGATGCCAGGCCCTCACTTATTCGTACAACCATGTGTTTCAGAGGGACTGNAGGAAACAGCCATCNCTCTTCAGTGACATTAAGTCTGAAGTTTATGGCTCTGAGCCCCTCTGTGTTTCTCCTGATTTGTGTGCTGTTAGGAAAGGAAATTATATTTCCTTAATTTCATTTGNATCAAAAATCCAAAAGGGAGTTGAGTTCTATTTCTCTAGAAGGCTTTTCTAGCTTAACCAGAGTGGAATCCACATGAATGAGGATTTTTAAGAGAAAAGATAGATTCAGTGTTTCCCTCCCACTTGGAGAAATACACAGTTCTGTCTATGCATAAAGAGCTCCTCTCTCTTCCTCAGTCTTTCCATCACCCAAGGCTGTGATGGCTGGAGACCATCAACAGCACCTAGAAGAGCACTGGTGAAGAATGTTCCTNATGGTCTTATATGTATGCCTTGCCTTTCAACTAACCTATCTCTTAGGGAAGTCTCCTTTGCTTAGCACACTAACTTTCCCTGGCATTATACCATGTGTGAAAGAGAGGTCCTATACTTTGATTCCATGGAGTCTATTTTGAGATGCCAAGGAGAAATTTCAGGATGAAATCAAAACAAGCAAAAGAAATAACTTGGATAATTTGCCCCAATAGTTTGGCGCCCTTTTGAGCATCAGAGCACCTGCTGGTTTTGTCTTACACAATTTATACCTGCATCCTCCAAAGAAGCTACCCAGATTTTCCTTCATGGANCATTTCTCCCCTTACCTCAGTACACAAAGGTTTGGTGAAGATTATCACATGATCTGTATAAACTGACAACTCAGGAAGAGAGACATGACCCAATAGGGACTGGTCAGCATCAGATAAGGGTGAAATAGATTTCTCCTAGGACTACCTCACAGCAAANATGATGTGGGCTTGGAACTACTGTGAGCTTGCATACAGGTCATAGATACAAGTCAGTGCAAAAGAAAGTGAGCTCAGAGATGAGAATGAATTTGGATGGCATGGCTTTGATTCAGCATGCTCAAAACTCCTTTTTCACTTACACATACTAGTGAAGTCCATTTTCCTTTAAAGCCTACTGGGTCTAGATGACTCAAAATTGAAAGACTCA
>LZPO01067163.1:0-11806 GCA_001675575.1 Neotoma lepida
CACCATATGGGCTGTTTAGATACAACTATTAAGATGCAATTAAGTAAAGATTTGACATGGAGAAGTATGATATTTAGTCTCAGACATAAATTGAATGCTGCTTTTTAATTTTTNTATTGATTTGTCCAATTTTCCTATTCCTTATATGCTACCTTTTTATGAAAAAGTAAAATATTAACATCAAATTGTAGCATGAATCTTAATTTGTCTTAATAAAAACCCAGAGCCAGATATTGGGGTAAATGTTGAAAGATCAGAGAAGCAGAGCAGCCAGCCACTAGTTCTTACTTCTAACGAATCCTCAGNCTGAAAGAGGAGTGATTTTTCTGTCTCCTCCCAACTTATAGTCCTCTCTCNGCCCAATCATATCACTTCCTGTCTCCACCTCCTAAGTGCTGGAATCAAAGGTGTGAGCCACCATTGCCTGGCTCTGTTTCTCTTTTAGACTGGATCAATCTTGTGTAGCCCAGGGTGGCCTTGAATTCTTGATCTTCCTGCTTCCTACTCTCAAGTGCTGGTATTAAAGGTGTGTGCCACCCCTGCCTGGCCTCTATGGCTAACTAGTAGATTAGCTCCACACTCTGACCTTCAGACAAGCTTTATTTGTTAGATCACAAACAAAATATCACCACATTAAATTGAGTTTAAAATCAAATTTAATTTTTTTTGCTTTAAAAAATTGTAGGACAGTGGATCTTATTTACATAAAATTCTGTCTTCATCTAATGAACTAATAACATTGTTTTATCATCAGATACAAATATTAAGAAATTATGAATGGTAGTAATGGTACTATATTAAATATATGTAAAAATACTAATATTTTCTTTTACTTTTTAACAAACTCATTTAATGTGGATATTTTATATGAAGAGTAACATAGAGAACACCAAGGCAATTATTTTCTTTTTCACATTTTATTCATGTTTATTGAAAAGAAAACAACAGAAGCAGTTTTTAAAATAAGGGAAAGACAGAAAACAACTGGCATCTCGGCTCTAATTCCAAAATCAGTGTAAAATGTATGTGAACATTTCTCCCTTTTTCCCCTTTTATTGAAAATGACTTTTCCCCCCTCACAAAATATATCCTGATTACGANATCCTCACCTTTAATTCCTCCCAATTCTTTCCCACCTCCCCTCCCATATGGATACACAACTTTTCTGTTTCTCATTAAACAACAAAAATGCTTCTATGGGATAATAATAAAACAAAATAAAATGAGATAAAACAAAAACAAATATATCAGAATAGACAAAACAAACAAATTTAAGGAAAAGAGGCCTCAAAAAGGCACAAGAAACAGAAATAGATGCCAAGTCCCACTTGAACACACATTCAGGAATCTCACAGAAACACCATATTAGGAGACATAATATATACTCAAAGGACACTCTTTTCACCTCCCTTTCCATAGGGTTCCCTAAACCAGAGGGGTGGAATTTGATGGAGACATCCTTTTTGGGGCTGAGTATTCCAAGGTCTTTCACTCTCTGAATAATGTCTGGCTGTGGTTTTCTNTATTTGTTCCCATCTGCTGCAGGAGGAAGCTTCTCTGATGANGGCTAAACAAGGCACTTATTTATGAGTATAGCAGAATATCATTAGGAGTCATTTTATTGCTACATTTTCTTTTCTTTTGTAGAANAGTAGTATTTGGTTTTACNCAAGATTCCTGGGCTATCTAGTCTCCGGTTCTTAGTTACCTGAGCAGTGTCAAATATGGTCTCCATCTCAAGGAATAAACCTTAAGTAAAATTAGATATTGGTTGGTTATTCCCACAGGCTTTGTGACACCATTTCAGTAGCATATATTGTAGATAGGAAATCATTGTAGATCAAAGGGTTTGTGATTGACTTGGTGTTTATGTTTCTCTTTTGGTAGTGTGCAGAGTGCCCTCTTATACCAAAGATTCTAGGACATAGGGGTGAAGGCTTTATGTAGGCACTAGCTAGACTTGGTCAATGAGATGCTTAAGGCCATGGGCAATGAGATGTTTAAGTACTGTCTTCAGCAATGGGGCCTTGTTATCAGTTTGTGGAGAATAACCAATTGTCTTGGTTATTGTTGACTTAATGTCTAATATCCACATATAAGTGAATACATGCCACAATTGTGTTGTCTGAGTTACTTCATTTTGGGTGATTTCGTTTTCCAGTTCCACACATTTAATTGTGTGTTTCATGATTCATTTATTATTGACTGCGTAGTATTCTANGGCATAACAGTACCACATTTTCTTTGTGCATCCATCTGTGGAGGGACATTTAAGTTGTTTCCAGCTTCTGTTTATTATGTATAGAGCATCAATGATGATTGTTGACCACATATCTGTGTGGTATGATGAAAGATCCTTTGGGTATATGCCCAAGAGTGATATAATTGGATCTTGATCTAGATAGATTCCCATTTCTTGTGGAACTGCCAGAAAGATTTTCATACTGGATGTATACGTTTTTGCAGTCTCATTAACAATGGATGAGTGTTTTCTTCCCCATATCTTCACCAGTATGAGTTGTCATTTGTTTTATTAATCTTACCCATTCTGACTGGTGTAAGATGAAATCTCAAAGTAGTTTTGTTTGGTATTTCCCTGATGACTAAGGATATTGAACAATTCTTTAAGTGTTTCTCAGTCATTTGAGTTTTCTCTTTTGAGAATTCTGTTAAGTTCTATACATCATTTTTTAATTCTTTTTTCCCTTGAAATCCAGCGTGATTTTTTGAGTCCTTGATATATTTTGAACATTAGCCCTCTATTGGATGTATAGTTGGTAAAAATCTTTTCTCATTGTGTAGGTCGCCACTTTGTACAAATATCAGTGTCCTTCACTGTGTAAAAGTTTTTCAGTTTCTTGAGAGCCTGTTTATTAATTGTTGATCTTAGTGCCTGTTCTACTCTTCATTTTTGAAAATCTTTTCTTGTTCCAATGAGTTCAAAGTTATTCCCCACTTTTTCTTCTATTGGATTCAATTTATCATGTTTTATATCAAGGTCTTTGATCTATTTGGAGTTGAATTTTCTGCAGGGTGANAAATATAGATCTCTTTACATTCTTCTACATTCAGCCATCCAATTTAATTAGCATCATTTGTTGAAGTTGTTTTCTTTTCNTCCAGTGTGTGTTTCTGGACTCTTGATCAAAAATAAGGTGTCCATCTGTGATGAACTTAAGTCTGTGACTTCAGTTCTATTCCATTGATCGATGTGTCTATTCTTGTGTGATATAATACCATTCTTTTGTTATTACTATAGCTTTGTAGTACAACTTGAAATCAGGAATGGTGATACCTCCAACAGTTCTATTATTATTGAGGATTTTTTAGCTATCCTGTGTATGTGTGTGTGTGTGTTTCCATAAGAAGCTGAAAATTGTTTTTTCAAAGAAGGGCTATTGTTTTTTGTGAGTTAATTTTTATCCAGCTACTTTGCTGAAAGTTTATCCAGCTGTAGGAGTTTTATAGTAATATTATTAGAGTCACTTAAGTATACTATCNTATCATCTGCAAATAAGGATATGAAGGCTTCTTCCTTTCCAATTTGTATCTCCCTGATCTTCTGCAGTTATCTTATTGCTTTAGCGACAACTTAAAGTCCTATATTGAATAGATTTGGAGAGAATAGACAATCTTATCTTGTTTCTGATTCTGAGTTTTGAGGTTTGGGATTTGTTTTGAGATTCTCTCCTTATAATTCGATGTTGGCTTTGGACTTGCAATAAACTACCTTTATTATGTTTGTATATAGCAAAAGAAAGTTAGCTTTGGTAGAGATCCAGTGGTTGCATAAAATACCATGCAAGTTAGGGAACTGGTTCATACCATTAGAAACATCATGTAGTGAGCGAACTTAATCAGGCCCTTATTTGTCTACTCCCAGAAGATATAAAATATGAGCTTATATAGAAAGGTAACAGCCAACTATTGGTAGTTTTTTACAACTTCTTGATTTAATCTTACCGTTACTTGTTGTCTCAATTCTTCCCTTGTAGAATGGGAGGTTTTATTCTCTGCTGTTATGTATTGGTAGTACACACTCTATTTTTAGTTTTGCAGGAGTTTTATAGCTGAGATTTTTGCCATACTTCTCAGCAAAGTCTTTGGACATTTGAACACTAATGGTATCATAAGACTAAGGATTCTTTAAATTGACTAAATGCATTTTACATTATGAGATGGCCATAGCCTTATTGGGCCAACAGTGAGTATTCTTGCTTAAGTCAGAAATATGCCATAGGCTTACAATTTCTATGCTCAGTTTCCACCTTTTTGAATTATTTTGAAAGCTCTGGAGACTTTAAAAGGTGGATCCTTTTGCAGAGACATTGCAAACACGATCTCACAACAGCTATTGTTGCCTTTACTAGCTTACATAATGCTGGATCTGTCAACAATCTGTGANGGAGCTCAGAGGGGTCCCTACTGTTCCCTGTGGAATTATGGCAACTAATAGATTCCAGAGCATGGACAATCACTGCCTTCAGTTGTACATCAAAGAGTGAGCCTTCAATGGATATTCCAACCCATGAACAAACATTTGGTACGAATAAAATCAGAGAGCCACAAAACAAAATGGCATAAATGTGGGGAAAGAGGCTAAGGTACCTGTAGGGAGGAGAGAGTGATAACAGGGATGGGGGAGGAGGGAAAGAGGGATAAAAAAAAGTAGGCATGAGAATAAACTGAATGTAGTTTATACATATATGAAATTGTCAAAGAACAAATTATTCTCTCTATCTCTCTCTGTCTCTCTCTGTCTCTCTCTGTCTGTCTGTCTCTCTGTCTCTGTCTCTGTCTCTGTCTCTCTCTCTCTCTTTCTCTGTGTGTGTGTGTGTGTGTGTGTGTGTGTGTGTGTGTGTGGTCATGGGATAGGAGCAGGTCCTAGCTGGCAAAAGAAGTCACTAAGAGTAGACCTTTGAAGTATATACTCACCCACCCTTGATTTAAGGCATTTTCACTGTTTTTGTTTGTGTGTGTGTGTTTGTTTTTGTTTGGTTTCTGATACCATATGAGATTTCTTCATCACATGTTCCTGCCTCCAAGAGATTTCATATCTTCCTTGCCATGATGGACTGAAACTCTCTGACACTGTAGGCGAAGATAAATCTTTTCCTGTAAACTTCTTTTTGTCAAGTATTTGGGCACAGTAATGCAGAAGCNTCTAATGCATCTCATGTGAGGTATTTTGTTATAAGCCCAAACAGACTGAGATACTCACAGAACCAGCTCATCTATTGGATTGCCTACAGTNTATATTACCTAGTAACAAAGAGATTCCCAAGCTGGATAGGCTTAAATAAAATGTAAATTTTACGTTTTTATTTTATATGACATTCTTGACTAGTACTGCAAAACAGCCTTTCTTAACATTATTATTTTATCTGTGGATGGAAGGCAGCTGCACTCTTTTTTTCCCAGGTCCCACTAGGAGATGAAGACATGTGAGGAACAAAGCACCTATGGTAAAAGGACTTCCTTCCTAAAGAATTTGACTCGACTTTCCATATGTCACTATCGCTGACTAGAACATGACTCCATGAGTCACTTAAAATTCCAAGAAATGTAAATCTGGTCTCATCACCTTGGGCATATTCCCCAGTGAATGCAGTGTGGAGACACTAGGAAAAATGTCAAGCTTTAAAATTCAATGTAATTTCATGTTTGAAATGGTACTTCTTTTCATTTAATTCTAAGCTATCACTTAATTGGCTTTGCAGATAATTCACTGTAACTCCTCATTATCATTTCTTGGATTCTCCTACTATGAATTCACTTTCTCCCAGGAACATTTCTGTTACTTTTCTTTGATGTAAACACCAGATCCAACTCTGCTTGCTAAGTAGGGACTAATTCCATAGCTCCAAACACCAAATTTCTTTATTAATCTTTGATGTATATTTTCTACACATGCTTGTGTGCACAGGCGTGCATACACACACACACACACACACACACACACACATAAACATTCATGCATGCATGCAGGAACACAAGCATGCACACTGAACAAAGGATCTACTATTTGAAATAATCCCTTAATGCCCAACCAACAGTTAATTCACCATATATAAATAGATTTTATGTTAGATTTTTTTCTCCTTGCTATGACAAATTATCTGATAATAGCAATTTAAGGAATGCTACAGTCAGTTATGGTAGCAAAATACCAAGATGTCCAGAGTCGGGAATCAGAGATCCATGAATACTTGTGCTCAGCTCATGTCCAACTTTTTATTGAAAACAAGATTCCAGCTCATGGGATAGGCTGCCCACAGTGAAGATGTAGCTTCCTATCTCAAGTAACCTAGTCTAGAAAACACTTTCCAGGCATGCTCAGAGGCTTGTCTCACAGGTCATTCTAGAGCCTCTCAAGTTGACAATCGATACCAACTATTATAAATGTGTCATACCATTTTAAATCTATCAATTCCTACTTCATTAACGACTTTTAACCCCTTGCCTGCTCTTCTGTGTTTCAGCCTCTGTAAAATGAATTACTTGACATTTATTTAATCACATTTATAAATTTTAAGATGTCATTGATGTTTCTCTGTCTTTCCAATCTCATACCTAGAAAATTAATCTAAAATATCAGTAATACAGCCACTGAGTTAGATATACTTAGGGGATAGAGTATTTGGACAGTCAGCGTCCACTCAACCATGTCAGGCCAATGGATAATATATAAGTTACCGTTTCAGTGTCATGTCTACTTCATTGATGCCATGTTCCTCACCATGAAAATCATGGGCTCTAATACTTGGATCATGAGGTCCCAATTAAAACTTTCACTTATAAGTTTCCATGGTCATAGAAATAGAAAAATATGTAAGACAGTACCCTATTCAGTACCAGGTATGTACCAGGAAATAATAACTGTCTCTATGAACAGCCCTAAGACCTATTTTCCTTCAACTCTTTCTCTTGCTCTCTTTCCATTGTTCAACAAAGTCAGCCATGGTATAATTCTCACTCACTCCTTGTTTTTGAACATACGAAGCTTCTCAACAATCAACTTTTCTATTTACTGTTTGTTTGGTTTCTGGGGTTTTCTTTCTCATTTATCAAATTCCAAATCAGACTGTGAGGTGACTCTCTGACCACCCTACTTCAGATGCCTCTATCCAGTTTTGCCCTCTACAGAGCATTCTATTAGTGCTTTATTTCCTTACTCAATTGGTTAGTAACAATAACGGTTTACCTTCTCTCTCAAGGATATGTTTTTCTCATGATTACCTTGTCTAATACTCCATTCCTCCCCTCTAAATAACTTCAGCTATGCTAATTTCCAAATCTGGAATTTATATTTACAAACTAATTATTAATAGATTTCTCAATTAAGAGATATTGAGGCTGTGGATCTAGGTAAATTAGTTGAGAACTTGCTTAGNATACATGAAGCCCTTGGGTGGATCCTCAGCTCGACATAAAACTGGGTATGGTGGCTCATGCCTGTAATACCAGCACTGGGGAACTAAGAGGCAGCTGGATCCAGATTTCAAATCCATCCACAGTTACATACTATCCTAGCTTCCACTCTGTTGCTGTAATAAAATATTCTGACAAAAATGAACTTAGGGATGAAAAGACTTGATTCATGTTAGAGATTACATGCAGTCTATCACCAAGGAAAGTCAGGACAGGAATTCAAACAGGATCTTGAATCAGAAACCATGATGGAACACTGCTTGAGTAAGGACTATCTGCTTAGTGACTGTCTCTTATACACATCTAGATGTGTATAAGAGACAGCAAAGGGAGTGGCACTATTAGGAGGTGTAGCATTGTTGGAGGAAATATGTCACTGTGGAGGCAGGCCTGAGGTCTCATATATGCCTGTCTCTTATACACATCTAGATGTGTATAAGAGACAGGTAAGTCAGTGGACTTCCTGTTGCCTGCAAGCCAAGATGTAGCACTCTCAGCTCCAGCACTGCATCTGTCTGCATACTGCCATGCTCCCCAATCATTATGATAATGGACTGAATATCTGAAACTGTAAGTGAGCCATCCCAATTAAAAGTTTTCCTTTTAAGAGTTGCCATGATCATGGTGTCTCTTCACAGCAATAAAAACTCAAACTAATATACCCACAGACAAACTTATCTGGGAAATCCCTCAACTGCCTTTCTCAGGTGACTACACTGTTTCCGGTTGATAGTTAAAGTTAACTAGACAGAGTTAAAAACTTTGCTGGAATGTTTAAAACCTTGTCATGAGGGGGTGTCTAAAAGTCTCTTTTCCTTTTAATATTGTCTCTTTTCTTACTACAAGGACCATCTCTTTGCNTTTCCCAGTTATATCTGTAAGTAAAATGTATTTCTGAAATTATATACTAGAATCTATGTGTCAATGAAAAATTAGATGAGACANTAATTTCACTCTCAACTTAAAATTTCTCTTTCACAAATCATTGAGTCACTTAGAACTGTAGAGCTCTGATTGAAGCCAGACTCTTAGACATTGAAGCTACAGAGCCNAATGAGAAATCATCATATCTTTATGGACTTAGAGGGCAAGGGAAGTGACTTATATCTAAGCAGATCAATTCAAACAAACACTATTAATGATGTGGCCCAANATGGTTGAGGAACATGGAGGGAGGCAGGCAGAGAAGCATTCAATGATGTTTAATTGATTCTCACAGGTTATGACTCACTGTAGAGTAGGGCTGTGAAGGGTGCCTGTAAACATGACTCTCAAAGACCCTACTGAACTGCTCTCAATTGTTGTTGGGAAAGGTAAGCCAATAAATACTATGTGACAAGCTTTCAAAGATTTTTTCATTAGGTTGAAAAACTATGTAAACAGAAAGCTAACATATTTCTAAAGGTTGTTGACGTGAGTTTCGCTGATATCCCCCTTTTTATTTTCAATTTTGTGAGAGGAGGAATTCATTGCTGTGATTTGGGCTATCTGAACTCATGTATTTTTCTCTTTCTTCTCTCATTAATATATTTACTGACCTCTTGCTGGCACCATCAAATTCAGCAGTATTATTTGAAAGACATATGCCCCTTAAAATTATTTTTTTTTAAAAAAGGCATATGAATGGATTCTATTCTCTTGACTATAATTTTCTTTTCAATGTCAGAGTTCTGTTGCAAGGCAATGAGTGCTCTGTGCAGGAGGGGAAGCAGGTAGTCATAAGAATTAGCCTTCCTAGATTCATCAGCTTAGACAACTTATCTCTCTGTTCTCCTACATTGTGATGTCCTTCTCCCCTGTCACTGCCATTTTGTTACTGTCATTTCATATGACCTTGTAGAATTTCACAAAATCACAACAATGCAGCAACCATAAAGTATGCCAATTAGGAAAACTTCTAAATATACCTGGAAATGTCTCTCATAAATTTAGTTGCAGGACAAATAACATGTTTGACATAATAATATTATATTACTATACAGTTTGATTTCTATTGGTCTGTTTCCCCCCATACATATGGAAATGATACCCTTTAAATTTTGTCAAAGTTATTAACATAGACTAGCTGAGTAAGAGTCCTGACTAATATGCCAATGAATCTATTTACAATCCATACAACAACAGCAAATTCTCAAATTAAATAAATCTAAATGACAATGAGAGAAAAAGAGATGGGGGGTGGGTTATCAACTTACACAAATTCAGTCACTATGTAAATTATTAAAAGAATGTTTGTTTTTCCCTGTTCAAGNNAACTGACAGAAACTTCTGGCCCCTGAATATGATCATATATGACTCAAAATATTGATAAAATTTCTCAAGGAAAGGAGTGGCATAAGTTCTTTAAGTGACATTTAAGGCATAATTTACTAGTTTGAATAAAGTATTCTGATGATAAATTGCCTTTGGACAGATAATCAATTCATGCTGACTGTTTATTTTCTTCTTTCTGATAACTTCTCCCAGATGCCTAAACATGTAAAATGACTAAATCGTCTTTGTCAGTGAAAACCTGTAAGGAGCAACACAGGCCTTTGTCAGCNCTCTGAAGACAGGAAAAGTTTAGTATTTAATAACTCACAAATGGGTCTCTTGAGGNCTTCTGTGCTCAGAGTATAAGCTACCTCCAGGCTGGATTTGTAAATACGAAGACATCAGTCTCCCACCTATGTCTTGACTGATACGGCATTTTTGAGTGAAATGAAGCAGCTTTAAATAAACAGATATTCAGTTTATGATGAGATTTATCTATCAAGCCACCATTGGAGTAACTGGCTGGGATGAAGACAAGAATAACAATTGCATTACCAAAGTCAGAGAAGANTGTTATCCCTAGGTCGTATATTGAATATTTTCAGAATGACTTCAACTGTGATAGCAAAGTGACTCAGGTGGCACCACTTTCCTAACTTTGCCTGGCTTACAGAATTTTAACCACATATTATCACACCTGTTTAAAACTTTCATTCTGGGAATGAGGACCAGAAGCTAAGGGTAGGAGCAGCACAAAGTTTTTGACATGTTATTTGACAATTTAGTCACTTGACCTGTATATATGGCAACTTGATAATGAAGATGGGACTGGATATTGCTGACATATGCTTGTGATATCAACAAGTTTTTTTAAAAAAAAACAATATGTGTGTCTATTACCATTTGTATCCGTAGTGAATTTAGAAGAACTATTTGTTACTTTAAAATATATTCATAGTTATATTGCAGCTACTGGATATTCCTTAGAATTTTTTTCTATCTAAACCATTAATCTGAAGGAAAAATAAATCTTTCAATATGATATGAAGTATCTACTGCTTTCTTATTCAATAATTATAATAACAGATAAAACACCAGTTAGTGGAAATCTAGTAGAGTCGTTGTATCTAGGGTAAACATTAGAATGAAACAGTTGTTTTTCATTATATCTAGGGTAAACATTATATGAAGCCTTTGTTTTCTAAAAGTATTCATACCTTTGAGAAATCACTGTGGAAACAGTGATCACTTCTGTTATCTATAGGGTTGTTTTTCTGAAGAAGCTTTGCAACTTTTGCATGACTTTGGTCACAAGACAATCCTGGCATACCAGGAACATCTTGCATTATTGAGTGCACAATAAGGGCTGAATTTGCATGCATATCATGTTTTCCTTCACAAAACATACAGAACATATAGATCAGGTCAAGTGCTTTGGTATGAGGAACTTGTTTTACCCCAAAATCAACTTTTGTGTAACANTCAATAAATATGCTTCTGCATGGCTGTTTGAGGTTCAGTCAATTGAAGATTGTTCCTCCTCCTTGCTGCCTCAGAGCCAGATTACATTCTGGAGTGATTGTCTTTCTTTTGTGGTCCTTCGTAACTCAGAACATCAACACACCAGTAAAATCAGTGATTTAAAATAAAATGATGACTCAAAATGCTGGATAAAAATGCTCCTGATTCTTAAAGGTTGGGCAACTGGAAAACTCACCAGCCTCCATTCATTCTTCTTTATCCTTGTTAGAGCAATGTGCCTGATCATTGATGAAACCATGCTATCCTCAGTCATGCCTGATGCTAGCNCTTTGTTAGATAGTCTATAGCTCTTGAGGTAACCATTGTCAACCCAAGCAGCATGACTTCATCTTTCTCTATAGACATACACATATGTATATGCATTATATGTAATTCTAGATATATATAAAATGTATTTCCTTAAGCTTTGATAAATATCCTTACTGCTACTTAATCCTCTTCCTACCTTCTCGTTCTTTATTTATTTCCCTTCTGCCTTCTCCACTAAAGCCCCCTCCTCACTCATTTGTCTTCCTAACTTCAAATATTCACATGTGAATACACACACACACACACACACACACACACACACACACACCAC
>LZPO01067163.1:19318-29611 GCA_001675575.1 Neotoma lepida
CTCTGCAAGAGTAATTTATATGTGTTCTTAACCACTGAGCCATCTCTGCAACCTGAGCTACTAACTTCTTAAATAAAAATTCGACACCACTATTTATCTCTCTGATCTAACAATACCATTTGTTTTGCTTACATATGGTTAAAACTAAAACAATTCTGGTTTAGATTTAATGAAAATTNGAACAAAGAAGATTACTATTCAAAATATTACNACAACACTTTCAAATTGGCAGAGCCACTCTGACTCAATAATGATGCAGAGATATTTTAGTTACTTTTCTTGTGGCTATGACAAATTACTTGACAAAAGANCTTAAGGGAATATTTCTTTGCCTAGGAGTTTGATGGAATGCAATCCATTTTGGTGGGGAAGTCATGCCAACAAGTATATGAAGCAGTTGATCACATCGTATCCTCTGTCAGGAGGTAGTGTGTGTGTGTGTGTGTGACAGGTGGGGGGGAATTATGGTTCTTTCTCCCTTTGTATCTAGACCTCCACCAGAGCTAATTGGATAGTGCTACCCATATAAATGATAGAGTGTCGTCAGTTACACCTGACTGGAATCAACTATACAAACTTGCCCAGAAACATAGCTCATGATGACTCTAAATCCAGTCAAGTTGAAATTGAAGCTTGACTATCATGGGAAATAGTCACCAATGCTTGTTAANCTTTCAATTAATTTTTTATAAATTTATTTGTCTGTTTGTTTTACATCTGGGTCGCAGTTACTCCTCCTGCCTCTCCTCCCAGTCCCTCGTCTCCATTCCCTCCTCTGTTCCCATCACCTCAATCTACTCCTCTGCTTCTATTTAGAAAAGGACCGGTCTCCAATGAGTCAANAAAACATGACATATCAAGTTGTAGTAAGACTAAGCACTTCCCCATGTATTAAGGCTGGGCAAGGCAGTCCAGTATGAGGAGTAGGGTCCCAAAGGCCTGTAAAAGAGTCAGAGACAGCACCTATTCCACTGTTACAAGTCCCATAAAAGGACCAAGCTACACAACTGTAATATATGTGTAGAAGACCTAGGTCAGTCCCATGCAGGGTCCCTGATTGTCGATTTGGTCTCTGTGAGCCCCTTTGAGTTCAGGCTAGTTGANTCTGTGGGTTTCTTGTATACATACCCTGAACTGACCATCTCTTGTGACCNATTGATGCCTAGGCCAATTGTCATCAGAGAGGCTTCATCCAGCCACTGATGGAAGCAGATGCAGACCCACAGCCAAACATTTAGGAAATTCTGCANAAGAGGGGGAGAAAGGATTGTAAGAACCTTTCAATTTTTGAAAANNAAACTTTTTATGAGTGTGATATAATATTTTATGACCACTTGGATTNGCATTTCTCTGATGATACCATGTTGATCAATTATAAGTGTTCTTGAGAAATACATATTNTCTTTTTCTCATTTTAAAATTGAGTTCACTTTTCTACTCTTGAATTGCAAATAAGTATGCTCTCCCCTCTATATGTTACACCTTCATCTGATATATTGCTTACAAATGTCTTTTCCCAATTCAAATCCAATTCATTTTTGTGACTGTCTTTTTCTGTGCAAAAGTGTTTAACATGTCCTTGGCTGGCCTGAGCTTTGGTGATGCCTACATGTGTGCACGTGTGTATCTTTCCATGATTAGGATACTTTCTACAATTGTGTTATAGTTTTTTGTAGTTTTCTTTAAACTGGCATTAAGAGTTTTGTTTTTCAATCCATTTTTTTTTTTTTGGTTTTTCGAGACAGGGTTTCTCTGTGTAGCTTTGCTCCTTTCCTGGAACTCACATGGTAGCCCAGGCTGGACTCAAACTCACGAGATCCGCCTGCCTCTGCCTCCCGAGTGCTGGGATTAAAGGCGTGCGCCACCACCGCCCGGCTTCAATCCATTTTTAAATNTTTCTTTTTGTGCACAATGTAAAATAAAGGTCAAATGTTATTTGNTGCATGCTGAAATACAATTTTCTCAGCAGTATTTTTGCAGAAATTTTCACAGTTTGTGCTGACCCCANATTTTTGGAATATTTGTATTTTATTTGAATTTGAAGAATATATATTAAGAATTCAAAATGATGCTATAAAAGACAGTTGGAGGAAGGATGAGATTCCATTGAAAAAGATATATGGATTTAAGTCCTTTATGGTTTTCTGTGTACATGAGAATAATGAAAGTCAAGAATGAAAAATTTTCACCAGTGGTTCACTACCCTGGCTTGAACAGGTCATTCTTTTAGCTAGTTCTAAAACAAAGGCAGAATTTCCAGAATCACATAGGCGAATATGTTGGAATAAATGGCAGTAAATAGATATATTGAAAATTTAAGAGATTTTTTTTATATATACAATGCCCTCTTATATACCCTAAAATAGCCATCAATCAGAGACTCTTACTAGATCTTAGTTANGCTCAGACACTCAGACAAATATGTGTTCTATCCTCACCCCAATGAGTTTGTTTTTGTTTTGTTTTATTTAGCTGGGTTTTGGTATTTTTGATGAATTATATTATATTCTGCTAGCATTTCTCATCCTATACTTCTCCTAATCCTGTAAGATCTACTGCTCTGGGTGTTACACCTTCTCCTCCAATGTGGTAAAATTTCCCAAATAAACCCTTTTATAAGGACTCTTGTGATNACATTTGTGTCTTATTGTCTTGTTTATTTTTTTNCTTGTTTCTGTGGCAAAATAAATCAACAAAAACAGCATAGTGGAGAAAGAGTTGATTGGGATCAACTCCCAGGATCCAGTCCATCACAGCAGAGGAGTAACAGAGGCAGGAGTGTGAAGGAATTGATGACATTTTTATCAACACGGTAAACAGAGAGAAGGTAATACATANAGGCTAGTGCTCCACTCAGTTTCTCCGTTTTCATATAGTTCTAGATCTCCTAGCCTGGAAATGATGCCACTGACTAAAACAGGTCCTCACATCAATTATCAGAGTTAAGACAGTACCTCAAAGATGTTCTCGGAGACATCACACAGCTGATAGTAAATCTGTGAAGTTGCTGACTAAGACTAACATCACTGTTACTCAGGTAAATCACAATATTCTCCTCATCACAAGACCTTTAAAGACATCTGAAATGTTCCTTTGAGATAGGNAGAAAGGCCACAAGACTCCAAGAATCGAGGTATGATGTTTTATTGAGATATTTTTCAGCTTATTTCACTGTCTGGGATATTGATTTTTTTTTAATCATGGACAGTTATCTTGCAAAACCCCATATATTTTGAATTTGTCTATTGCTTGTGTTACTTATCTTGTTCATCTCTTTCTTACATTTCTTTGCAAGTGGAGATTAGGTCTTAAAGTTTGAGGAAATCCAGACTAAACATTTTTGGCAAAATAACTTTAGTGAAATTCTATGACCTTCAGTTTATATCATGTTGGATTGTGTAGATTTCTAAGTTGACCNATTGTTACTTATTTACCTTAGTGACATTGTTATGTTGGTCATTGTCGGAAACCTCCATTATAAAAATATTTTCCTTCCAATTATCTAGTAATCAATGAGGTTATATTTTGACACTCAGTGATGATCCCTTTCTATTNGATTTGTATCTGGTGTTTACATTCACATTAATGTTCCTATTTCCTTATTTTATCTCNTTTTACTTCCATATCTTTGCAAACCTCTGAAAATCTTGCTAATCATAGCCCTCTTGCATTGCAGATACAGTTCAAAGAGAGTAATTTAATCTTTATTTGATAATAAAACATCTCACAAACCCTGGGGTCATCTTTTGAACATTAATTTTCTTTGAACAGCAATAGATTATCAAGGAAAAATTCTAATGATTTANNAGTCTTTCCTACAAGGGTCTTGATTTAAGAAGTTTTGAAGCAATGGCTATTTTCTGTATCTTAAAATAGTTTAGAAAGAAAAAAAAATCTACTGGACCAGACCCAGGAACTGTAATGACATCATAATGACATCAGAAACAAAACTGAACCACTGCCTTCTGTCCCTCACAACACAGTTCGGGTTGCTGCATTATGGAAGGAGGAATTATTGGATATCATGGTTTATGTTGGCTCACATGAAACTTCTTGCACGTGGAAGTATTCCCAGAGGAAGATATCAGACTTGTTTTCTCAAGTGGGCCAGCTTGAGTCCAGATGGAGCTCACTAGTAGAGTAAGATCATGACCGCCTTCCCACTTCGAGACTCAAGCTCTAAAGATCACAATCATTTTGCTGGCAGGGAATCAATCAAAATTCTCCTGGAAATTTTATTTGATTGAAATTTCGTGTCATTTCCTATAGTAACCATCTCAGAAATCTCCCCTGGAGCCTGTGATGAAACAATTGCATAACCAGAAGTCAGTCAGAATGAGATAGAAATGGCACAGAAGATGGCGGCTGGCTATTTCCTTTCTTCATTAAGTACTCTGAGCATGGAGGGGAAAATTGTAAGGTCAGGACTTCACAGCAGACAAAGTGAACTTCCTGACTAAAATCGGAAACTTTATAATTTTATTTCCTGAAAATAATCCTGAAGAACCATAANAAGAGTCTCAAAGCTATCAAAATAAAAGGTAGAAGGTTGGTTCTTTTATTTCAAACATTTGAGGTTTTGTTTTTGTTTTATTTTGCTTTTTCTACAAGAAAATTATCCTTCATGTGAGAGTGAATGGATGCTGAGCTGTGACTTACTATTTGTTTGCTTGTTTCTTTGTTTTAGTTTTCTTGATGCTTTGATATAGGATGGGCCAGCTACTTACTCATGAAATATTGTTAGTGATAAAATGTCTTCTTCAAGTCCCTGAAAGCCATTCTGGAGTTTTATTAGAGAGTGGTATTGATAGAAGGGGCTTGAGTTAATAGAATGAAAATATAGATGCAGTTTTATCTTATTAAGTGTCATCATGGAGACGTGGCAGATGATATTTCTTGATTTCAATTGGCAAGGTGAGGGGCTTATTGTTGACCCAATAATACTGGTACCAGCTTGAACTCAGTTGAAGTTGGACCTCAGTTTTAGANAGCATCAATATCAAAAGCTCTTTTTATACAAGGTATTGTGTTAAGGGCTAAATATTTAATGAGTCTGAATGTGATAGTAAGAGATAATCTCTCTTGGAGAATATATTTAGGCTTGTAGCTTAGCATCTCAACATACTGATATTAGCCTGAGATATTGTATGATATTTCATTTGTGTTCTGACAATAAAGTTTGCCTGGAGATCAGAGGGCAGAGCTAGGCACAAGACAACCATAGAGGCCAGGAAGTGGTGGCACATACCTTTAATCCCAGCACTTGGGAGGAGGAAGAAGGACGACCATAAGTTCAAGGCCACCCTGGGCTACATGAGATTGAACCAGTCTAAGAGAGAAACAGAGCCAGGCAGTGGTTGTGCATGCCTTTAATCCCAGTACTAGGAAGGTGGAGACAAGAATATAAGGTGGAGGGGGACAGGATCTTGGACACCCATTCTGTCTGAGGATTAGTAGAGGTAAGAAGTTTCTATTGGCTGCTGCTCTGCTTCTCTGATCTTTCAGCTTTCACACTTCATATCTGACTCTGGGTTTTTATTGCTGAGACTAATTAGGATCATGTGTCACCAAAGTTGCCCCATTTTACAGTGAGTTATAAGTGTCTGACTAATGCTTTAAAAACACATTTACAAAATAAGAGCTGCCGGGCGGTGGTGGCCCACGCCTTTAATCCCAGCACTCGGGAGGCAGAGGCAGGCAGATCTCGTGAATTCGAGGCCAGCCTGGGCTACCAAGTGAGTTCCAGGAAAAGGCGCCAAAGCCACACAGAGAAACCCTGTCTCGAAAAACCAAAAATAAATAAATAAATAAATAAATAAATAAATAAGTAAATAAATAAAAAATAAGGTCTAAGATTAAGAATTGTTTAAAATATGAAAGTATCTTTAATGTCAAATAAAATCTCCAACAGAAATAAAATAAACAGACAAACATGTTCTAGAAGCAAGAGAACAGGTCTCAGATTATCTCTAAGTGTAGTATAGGTAGGTATGGGGAAATCCCTCACTTTAATCTAGACTAATGTTACTCAAAAGTTAATGTTTCACTGAATCTTTTAGAGGAATGTTTAAACCTGTCTCTTATACACATCTCAAAAGTTAATGTTTCACTGAATCTTTTAGAGGAATGTTTAAACATACTATAGGAACCAAAAAGATATATCTGTCAGTAAAGTGCTTCTATAAGCATGAGGATCTGAGATTGAATGCCCAGAACCTAAGAAAAAGCCATGTGTTATCTTGNACCTGTAACACTAGAATTGAGGAGGGGAACGTAGGAGGATCATAGACTTTTTCTGGCCATCTGGTCTGACCAAACTAATGAGCTCCAAGTTGAGTGATGGGCCTTACCTCAAAAAATAAAGTGCAGAAGTCTTCTAACCCCATTTATATCTCCCTAATATATGGAAGGCCTCAATGAAAAAGTTATGTCAAAGTTGTACCTATTCTGTTGTTCCAAATCACAGTTAAACATGAGAGGTCCCCAAGTAGAAGATGAACAAGCATTATGTAGTTTACAATCTTAGGAAGTCAAGTTTGATACAAAGAAGCATGTTCCCTGGTACATACAGAGGCTATGATATTAGGGAGCTTGTCATGCCTCATGACCAATGGGGAGTTATTTAATATCCAAGTCAGTGTTCTAAGAAGCCAGATGATTCTCCATCACATCTATCTATGTGCTTTGGGAGGACAGATTTCCTTTTCTATAGTCATAGGGAAGGAAGCACAAAGCCACCATTAGGAGAGAATGGGTATATTGCAGTTCTCATACACTGCTTTGAAAATAGTGAATTTCTCATGGTACAGATGTATTTAAGGTAAGAGCAGGAATCAGAGCTCACTAATAGGTACATGGGTTACAACTAAGAATAGTGTGGTCTTCAGGGTTGGCAGCATAGCATCTTCTGGGAATTTACTAAATTCTCATGATTCTGGAGTTGCAGTTCACTAAAGCATGGGTTTTTCATTCATTTATTTATTTTGTGTATATAGATGTTTTGGGAGGTGCAAGTGAAGGTGCATGTGTGTTTGTGTGTGTGTGTATGTGTGTGTGTGTCTGTAGTGTATACTTGTGTGATATATGCACATATGTCAGAAAAGGGTGCTTTGCACACACTTGTGGAGACCAGAGGTGGATATGAGTGTCCTGCTCTGTAATTCTGCCCTCTTTTAGACAGAGTCTCCTCCTGAATTCCTGGAGCTCAGCTATATGATGGCTAGCAAACTCAAAGTCTGTCTCTGAGCCTCATAGCATTACAGGCGTTACAGGTACATGCCTGGCCACACCCAGATTTTTGTGTGGGTGCTGGGATTCAAACTCATAACCTCATGCTTCTTGGGCATTTACCCACTGAGCTATCTCTCCAGCCACTAAATCACACTTATATACATGAAATAAAGGATAAATATGTAGATAAGAACCAGTTATAATACAATATCTGGGATGTCATCTTTGAACTATGTGCTACATTTCCTAAATATCTGTTCCACTGGTTCACTGTTCTTCCACTCTGGTAGAGATACACAAAAGGCATATTCAGTTATCTCTTTGCCTTTTTAGAATAGGACTTGATAAATAATCATTCTGCCATGGTAGAAATTATGTAAGAATTCTGAAATGTCCACTATGCAGACTCTACCCTGCTATGCCCACTAAACATATCAANTTCCACTAGTGTGATAAANAAATTATTTTTATTCGAATGTTAATTTTTCAGTCACATGTGGTTAATGACTGTCATGTTGGAAACTCTTTGCAGAGTCTATGGTGACCCAAGAAAAATACATATGCTTATAAGGAAATGATGTCACAATATAGGGATTATTGAAAATATANGTTTGGACAACAGATGGAGACTTGATCAGGCAGAAATCCAAACCTTTAGCCCATGTCCAACACATCATCCAGTTTTGCTTATTGTAACCTTCTGTTTCCTAGCTGTGTTGTTCCCTTTCTGTTTGGATCTATCCAAAATATTTCTGCCAAGATCACTGCTCCTTTTTGCCAATGTGTTTGTCTCTCTAATTTCTGGCTGCAATATTTAATATATTTCCTTTAAATAAATCCCTCTCTCCTGCCCCCTCTGTTTCTNTCTCTCTCTCTTTCCTTCCTTTTGAAAATCTTTATTGTTATGGCTTTCATATAACCTCTTTAGTTTCTTTATTTTCAGATTTCCTTCACATGGCTCATGTCAGCCCCTTTAAGTAAACTGTGCCCATACAAAATATTTTGTACTAATATGAATGTTTAATTTTTGAAGCAATCTGATATCTGTAATATAAAAGTTTTTAGTATTAATTAGCCAACATCAAAGAGTCTGGATTTATTTTTTGTCTTAAGTGTGTGTGTGTGTGTGTGTGTGTGTGTGTGTGTGTGTGTGTGTATCCATCAAAGGAGAAGTTTTATTGTTTGTTTGTTTGGGATTTTGTTGATGAAAGAAACTCAGTTGGCATTATTGTCTTCCCTTTCTTTGGCATCTGGCCTAAATTAAACACTCAACAAATCAAGTACTCATTATACAAATAAATCACAAAAGGCCCAGTATCTTCTCAGAACAAAGTATAGCCAATCGCACTCCCCAGTCTCTCTGTCAAAGGGGGCTTTGGGCTCTTTTCCACCAGATTTATGCAACAGATTTACTAAAGAGCCTTGTGTNAAACCATCAGGGGGGTCATTGGCCTGTGAAAACTCTGAGCCTAGGCTTTCTCTCATAAAAGCTTCAAGATAACTTAAAACCCAGCTTACTTAGGAGTATAACACACAGCTGCTCCTCAACCAACCCTAAAAGTCAATCACAGCCTGCCAACTTAGCAGATTGTATGCAAATGGAGTGAATATTGTGCTATAACAAATCAAGCTATTTCTATACTCAAGCCCAGTTTCTGTCTATAACACACACTGCCTGTGCTGTGCTGGGAGAAGGCTGACTCTGTTCTGGTTTGGGGTACTTACTTTCTGACTCAGGAGTTGTTGTTTTTTTGCACACATATACTGCTTNATTTAAATTATCCCAAGGTTATCTTTTAATATCAGCATAAATCTCTTTTCCCCTTNAGAAAGCAATGGTGATATTGCAATCAAACAATAAATCATTCATTCCCCTTTATATGACATACTTCTTAGGTATTGACTGCTGGTCATGTGGGAGCAGGAATNGAGNAGGGGATATACATAATTAGTAATTACAGCATTCACTGACAAGAGCTAAGGACACTATGCTTTTATAAACTAAGGTTGAATAAAACTCAATAGAGATTGTGGACATCTTTAGAAAATTTTTGTTGAAAATATTTTCTTCATATAATATATTCGGATCACACTTTCCCCTTCCTCATCCTTTCCACCTCCCCTCCAATCCAACTCCAGGCCTTCTTTCTCTTTCCTTTTAGAAAACAAACAGGCATACAAACAAACAAACAAATGGACCAGCATAAAATAAAACAAACAGAAAAGGAACAAAAACAAACCAAAGAAAAGGTAGAAGAAACAACACACAATTTTTAAAAGGAGAATTCTGTCAGGATAAATTTGATTGTATTTATTACATGAATTCAATATGAAAANTAACAAATTGAGAGGGAATTTTGTATTTTCTTNCTTTTTATTTTTGGAATGGGGCATTAGCATTTGCAGTGGTATCCTCCAAACCTGGGTACATAAATATGCCCCTGTGCACATCATAAATCCAGACTGTGAAATTAGGTCCTCCTTCCGAGGTAGAATTTGCTATCATTTTGCAAAGATGATTCANTCACGCCTTCAAAAATGGGTCATGCAAAGATGGCTCTGCGCCTCAGAAAGCAAAGCGAAGGGGAGGGAGGGTGGGAAGCCTCCAGTGCTGTGGCCTCTACTATCCATCACTAACATGGACAGGAGNGAGACGGCCCTTTAATAGAAACTGGCTAATTTCTTTAGAAATATCTCATTAGGCCCGCCCTTCCTGAGCTGCTTCTCCATTAAAATGTAATAAATGAATTCTGCCATTGTCAATCCAAGTCTGTCCTTCTTCCTCTTAATGAAATGAAGACAGGTCATGCTGCCAAGAGCTTGGGACAGAGATAATTATTCATGGGATGCTAGAAGGGCAACATTACCCAGCCCATCACGGCCCCCACACACTGGAGACTCAATGTTCAGAAGCTGAAAGGTTTTTGAATAGAGATTTATTTTCATTTTACCCAGGGGAGGACTANATCCTGTGTGTCTGCATAGTTTTCTCCAGCTATTTTTTTCCTGTTTTATACAGTATATGTGTGTGATTTGGGCAGGTTATTCACTAATATTAAATAT
>LZPO01067164.1:0-19932 GCA_001675575.1 Neotoma lepida
GAAATCTTACAGCTAGCCACTGTCACTTACTGGGCAGAAAATATTCCATTAGGGCAACATCTAAAACCTTGTCATAGGAAAGCATAAGAGTTAAAGGACAGCAAAGATATTTCAAATAAATCCTTAACATTCCAAAGACTCAGAAGGCCTGCTGTCTCCCAGAGTCTCATTCCCGACTCCCCTTTGGATGTCCACCATTAGCAACAACACTGTGCAAAGACAAATTGCACAGATCTATTTTCCTTCTAGAAGGCTTTTTCTTTCTAGAGGGATTCAGGGCTGGAGAGCTGTATCCTTAAAGCTGGACTTGACCCACATATCTGTCTATACCACGTAGGGAGAAGCTGCAAGGTTACAGAAGGGATTTCTCAGCACAGGACACGACCTAACCCCTGACATCTGCTCAGAGAGGAGAGTGCTGCGTACATACCCTGAAACACTGGATGTGAAAGTAGAGGTTCAGGGTCTCGATGATCATGGCGGCTCCTTTACCCAAAGCGAGCCCGCAGGAGGAGCACAGCTTCTTCCCACTTATAGACCTGAGTCCCAAAAAAAAGACATAGTGAGAACCTTGGCTCACACCACAGCCAACCTCATGCAAAAATGAAAACATGGATTTAAAAAAAAAAGCTTAAACCATGAATAAAATGAGGATCACACACTGACAGCGAATGTAGAATTCAGAGAGCCATACAGTGCCAGCAGTGCCTAAGCTGAAGGTGATGGATGGGTATGGCGCTGAAATTTGCTGGGTCTGAGCACCTTGAGATGATTCAACGTATGTGTCATGTTTACAGAAGTCCTCAGAAGACACTCAGATTTGGCTTTATTAAGGTCCCAATGTGGCCTTAGCAGTCTCCATTGCCTTTCCTTTACAAAGAGTCCATTGTCATGGGGGAGGGGGGACGTCTTGTGGCGGCCTAAGGGATAGGGTCCCTGTTCCTCCGAGTCATGGTATGCCATCAAGGGCTCTCCTTGGGTCTCCCTTCTACCTACACAGGGAGAGGGTTGGCCAGCCTATCTCTACCGTGTCTTCCAGAACAAACACGGTCTGCAGGATTGGTACTTGCTTTCTGTCTCTACTGTAACCTCCTGGGACTCAACCCACCCCCTTCTTCCACCTACAGCCCTGGACACTGTCCACCCACAGGAGCTTAACTCAGCAGGTCCCACCAGGTGAGAGGGCAGGGTCAACTGGCCACCTGTCACCACAGGACTGTCCTCTCAGGGCAGCTTTCCCATGATGCCCATTGCTGCAAAGCCCTAGGAGAAATTGACAAGTATGCACTGTACAAAGGGACAGAGGAAACAGAAGGGCAAACTTTGGAGAGGAGGAAGAGCTGGCCTCATCAAACCTATCAATTAAGATTTCCCTCTATCTAGCCATGAAAAGAAATCCTCTATCAATGAAAACCACTGAGTCCTTAGTCATTAGTGCCTGTGACAGACAGACACCCAGGCAGCTTTTAAAGTTATCATGGGGACNGACTAATGTCCAGAGACCTAGGGAGAGCTCAAAGAGAATGAAGTTTTGTTTCCCAGCTTCTTCATTTCTCTGGAGGGGCCAACAGATCATAACCCTCTGAGGGCTGATCATCTCGGAGGCAGAGACACCGCTGTAGGAGCCCACCAACTGTCTGGTGGGCTCGATTATTAGATTGCATGTTCCACACAATGTCATTAAAACCTAATGGCCACAGCCAGCACCACACAGCTGACTTTTTCTACCCCATGCTGATGAATCTGCAGGCAGATGGAGATGTTTTCCCTACTCCTCCCCACTCTGGCGGGGGGAGGGAGGGATGGGGATGATAAGTCTCTCAGCATCACTTGGTAAGCAAGCACTCCTTTGGCCAGAATTATGCCCATTAGATGCTGGACCACAAAACAGCCTCCGAAAGGCTTGCTGACCTCTTATACCTGTTTGGTGACTGGCCTGGAGGGGTAGGAGAACAGGGGGACAGGGGCCCGGCCCGGAAGTTCTCTCGGGGGCTTTTCCTGTAACATGGTAAAGGAGCCCACAGTTACAAAAAGTTAACAGAGGCTGTAATAAAAGACATTTTAGCTTAAAACTGANAGAAAAGGACCACAAAGGAGTCATCTGCCAGTGTCTTCCATTATTTGTTCTGAGATAAGGTCCCACCATGGCACCCAGGCTGGCCTGAAGCTTAGTCTTCCTCCTGGCTCAGCCTCTCAAGTGGGCGTTAGGAACATATGCTACCACACTTGGTCTTTATTTTTGTCTTTTTGGAACAAAATTAGCAATTACATCTAGCAGGAGTGCACACGTATGAAAAATGAAAACCACACTGGCACTGCTGCTTAGCAAGAAGAACACTGGTAAATTCTTCTTCACTGAAATTCCTGGGCTGTTACTTGTTGACGCTGCTGAACAAGCTGTTGTTGCATGAGTTTAAAGTGAAAACTACAGGCTCTGTGGGACTGAAAGACGAATAAAGACAGAGGAAGAAATTTGTAANGGCAGCCCAGAAGTTCAGGGGAGATTTTTTTAAAAATTGATTTTATGGTAAAGACCTTGCAAATAAAAAATATCATGCAGCTAGGGGTCACGTGGCCACCCAAGCAAACAGGGCAGATCTTAGAGGAAGCAATTTTCAGTGCTTAGACGCCTGCAACGATGGGGGTGGTGGTGGCACTGAGACTGTTTAACACTCATTAGGTCATGAGAAATCAGAAGGGCCCCAATCTGATGTTGCCAGCATGTCACATGGGAGGAGGGGCTGCTTAGGAGCCAGCCCTGTGTGGGATCAAGTTTTCAGTTTTGAAAAGTTAGTTTCATGAGTGAAGAACTAGTTAGGATACAGAAAAGACCAAGGAAAGGAAAACACGACCACAGAGGCAGGCNGAGTCCCTTGTCTCCTGGCTGCTTGACTGTGAGATCCTTTGAGGCCCTGCTCACCCGGCCCTCCCACCTCAGGTGACACTTGTCTCCTCCAAAAGTCACATTTTCAAAGTCACCATGGTTTGAAAGAACAAAAGGCTGACAAGAACTGCATTAACCATTTCAAGTAATCACATGCAGGCCATTTGAGCTCCTGGCGATCCTGGTGCCACAGATATCTAGCCATGAAAACCGGACCAACCCGAGAGAAGGGTGGCGGTGGTTCACTATCATGTGGAGAAGGAAGAGAAGCCAGCGGGCATGCTCATGACCCACAGTGCGGTGTTGGTTATTTGCCAGCTATGGGAATCTGAGGAAGGTACCAGTCTCATTCCCATTTGATAATGAGGAAACTAAGACCTGTGCTCAAGGTTCCGTGCAGGTAGGTGGCAGGCAGACTCTGAACCCACACAGTCCGGATCCAAGTGGAATGACTGGTTAAAGGAATGTATGCCAGGACCTTCAAAGTGTGATGTGGCTTAACTGTGGTCTTGCTGGGAAGCTGTGAGTCCTTCCTAAGTTCCTCTAACACTTAATCAGCCAGATTATGTGGACAAGATATATAACTTCCCTAAGTTCTTCATCTGAAAACTGGGATTATCAACCTCCTAACATTATTGGGAAGGCTCACTGAGAGAAATNGTTTAAAACTCTTAAATACCTCTTATGCCGAAGTGCTTCAAAATGGTTAAATGGAGACAGCACAAAAAATGCTGCTGCCCTCTTGCCATCTTACACTTCTCTCCTATCTTTTTTTGATAAAGGAATCCCACATCCATCTTATTTGTCTACTCACTTCCGCCTTTCACCCGGAGACTCAAGCTGATGATTAACGTTTTTATCCAGGGGCAGGGTTTTNGGCTTCACATCTTCNNACGTGTACGTTGATGGGTTTGATACCTGTTGATTCTGAGGTGCATCTAAGACCAAGGAAGGAACATACACGTGTTCAGCAAAGTCACTTTGATGCCCAGTGATACCCCGTCCTTTAAAGCACCGATGGCTTCTGGTCCTCACAGCAATCCTATGTGGGCCATGTTTGCACACGTATCCCAATCTGGTTTGGCAGAGTCTACCCCTCAAGAGTATTTTGGGGGGGGCGGGGTTATGTTCAGTGGTAGAACTGGGGCATTTGAAGAATGCACTGTTTATGATAACTTAAAGCTTTTTTGTAAAGTCTCCCTTTGATTAAAAACATTCTATTTTCTGTGTATGGGTGTTTTGCCTGCATGTACATCTGTGACCCCCACACGCAGGCAGTGATGTGGAGGCCGTAAGAGGGCATCATAGCCCCCTGGATATGGAGTTACTAACAGTTGTGAGCTGCCACAGAGGAGCTGGGAATAGACCCTGGGTCCTCTGAAAGGGCAGCCACTGCTCTTAACCATTGAACCATCTCTCTAGCCCCTCCTTTTAAATTAAAAAAATCACATGTATTTATTTTGTGTAGGGGGAAAGCACATGCCACAGGGCTGTGTGTGTCAAGGCCAAAGGATGACTTTTGAGAGTGGCTTCTTTCTTTCCACTCCATGAGTCTTAAGGACTGAACTCAGGTCATCAGAGTTAGTGGCAGCCCTTTCCTTGATGGGTCATTTCAGGAGCCACAGCCTCCATTCTGCAAAATGCTAATAACTGTTCAGGTCTCACTGAGACCCGGTGACCTTGAGCAGAGTCTGATCACATGGTGGGAGNTTGTGTGTTATACAGTTAACAGAAGCTAGGGTAAGAGGCCCTTAGAGAGAAACTTGCCAGCAGAGGTCAGGTCTGGACAGCATGATTTACAGTAACTTAAATGTTGGGATTTGTCTATTCTTACCCTGAGCTAACTGTGGGCTTGTACCACAGTGTGTGTGTGTGTGTGTGTGTGTGTGTGTGTGTGTGTGTGTGTGTGTGTGTGTGTGTGCGCACTGGGTGCAGCTTTTGCCTCTAGCTGCTGGTCCATTCTTACCCTGAGCTAGCTGTGGGCTTGTACCACAGTGTGGGGTCCCAGCCTTGGCCTCGGGCTGCTGGTCCAGATGGATTCCTTTTGACATGGACTCTTCAGAGTAAGCCAAGGGCCCTTGAGTTAGGCTGCTAATGCTGAAACAAAGAAACATACTTCAGAGCAGAGGTACCAGCAACCGGATCAAACTTACTGTTTCTATACCCGAGGGCACAGAGCTAGCAATTACAATCTAAGGAAAGGAAATAGACTTTTTATTTTAAACTAGATCTAAAACCATTATAAAATACTATGCATTTTTAGCGCCCACCCATTTAACAAAGTCAAGAAATGATCGTTTCTGGGCTTCACCCTGCCCACCAGGCTCTTCAGGCTGAGCACCTCTAGGGAGTTGATCTGAAGCTCCCAGATTTTCACAAGAGAGCAATTATTATAGGTTTCACCTGGAGGCCAGGCATGGTGAAGCACACCTGTAATCCCAGCACTCTGGAGGCAGAGGCAGCAGGATCACGAGTTCAAGGCCAGATGGGGTTACATAGTGAGTTTCAGGCCAGCCTAGGCTGCAAAGAGATATACTATCTAAAAGTAAACAGATAAATAGATCACTGGGGCCATTTGGGATCTCTGCAGCCTTGGTTACTTCCCCAGCCTTTCAGTGACTTCTGTGTGCAGAGAAAGGAAAGATTTAAGGAGATTTAAGAACGTTTCTGGTGACAATGAGACCAGCCTGGAGAAAGCAAGCCGCAAATTCACAGGCAAGGCCTGTTTGGAGAACTAGTGGACGAACATGCATGCCTATGGAGTGTGTTTTCAGATCCTTCAAATCTTCCTAACAGCTCACTTCCCAGACTCTGAAGCAGTGTTACCTGGAAACCGAGTTGCTCTTCTGAGACCACGCCCTGCCAGTCAGACTTGGTACTTGCTCAGTGTCTGATGCTAACAGCCACTCAGTGCAAACCCTCACCAGAACTCTGCTCCCAGCCAACCTCTCACCTTGACCCGTCTATGACACCCAGATACCTTTCTCATCTTTGGGTCCCTCTGGGATGCTGTAAACGTGTTATAGGTGCATTCGTTCTTGCTGATACCTATCTGGGATCTCACGCCCTTGAGGCAAGCATCTGTTTCTTAAGCAGGATGCTGCCAACGTCCTGTAGATTCCCTCCAGGTTAGGCCAGAGTGGCACTGATAACCTGTAGCCCAGAGNCTGTTCCAGTCTGAGGTTCTCTGTGTGCTCTGGGGCTTCTGGGTTCATTTCTGGATTTCCCATGGAACATCCTAGAGTTCACACATGAAGTTCACACCCCTAACTGTTCTGACAAAGTGGTTATCCTTCACATTATCACTCAGAGTAAACATGCTCACATCAATGAGGACACCCGCGGCCACGCTCAAGTCCACAGTGGAACCACAGTAGGTGGGACTCATGACTTCAACTTCTCTCCTGTCTGGCACATCATCTATTTCAAGTAACTGAAAGCTTGAGGTTTTGGATCAACAAGAAGCTTCTTTGATGATGTGTACTACTTTCATTATTTAAAACAGGTCTCTCTTATTAAGCTTTTTACATCATTATTAAAACATTTAAACTGGATCATGTGATATGCCCGTGTATGATGTGTGTGCTCACGTTACACCATGCATGTGGAGGACAGAGGATGATTGTGGACCTGGGTCTCACCTTCTACCTTTACGTGATTTCTGGGGCTCAAACTCAATTCCAGGCTTGAGTAGTATGTGACTTAATCCTATGAGTCATCTCTCCAGCTATTAAATTTAATTATTTTTTTAAGATATGCTTTCACTATGTACCCAAGGCTGGCCTCAAACTTATGATCCTTTTTTCTCTTCTGTCACTACAATTGGCCTTGCCTGTTTAAAATAAGTATTTATTTCAGAGCACACGGACACTGACTTCAGAGCTGTCACAGCATGTTTAAACAACACGGACTGAATCATTAGTGATCCTTTTAGAGTAGTGGGATCGCCTTCCTGGGAGGGAATGGCAGAGCCCAGCTTCGGGAACGCCCATGGACAGTCTGGGATGGGCACATACCTGTCCTCCTCTGGTGGACCACTTTCTCTAGCCTTGAGCAACGAGTCACCGTCATTCTCCTGGAGAGGTGGCTTCTGTCTTCTCTCTTTTTCTTTGTCTTGACAGCTTTCCAAGTCCATCTTATTCTGATGGAAAAATTGGGATCATTTTGAATGTAATTTTTAAAGACACTAGATGCCTTTTATATCTGACCATGGACAACCTGAATCCCACCCCTAATGACTTACATCTGACCATGGACTCTCTGAAACCGACTCCCTAATGACTTATATCTGACCATGACGACCTGAAACCCACCCCTAATGACTTATAACTGGACGACCTGGAACACAATTCATTCTCTTTCCTTTCTTTGAATAATGAAAACTGTCTTCTATTTTTTTGCTCTAAATTTTAAAGGAATTATTAATATGTACTTTCTGTACAAGAAAATGAGATNCACTGTAGGCTTGCATACATGCACACAATGTGCTCTGATTATAGCCACCCTACTCTCCTACTTCTGCACCAACCCTGTTTTGCCAGTTCCACTGCCTACAGTTCAAAAAATAGTTTTCTAAACTAACAGAGTTCAATGATTCCCAAATACTTAAGAATAAATGTGCAACTGAGATCTTTCTAGAAATTATCACAAAAGGGACTGGTCAAGAAACCCCTCTTCCCAAACAAAATAAAGTCATGGGTTGTTTACTTCAGGACAAATGGTCTCTGGTATCCATGAGTTATTTTACAAGTCTTGGTATGTTTCTATCTAGTACCCCCATCACCTTACTTGGGAGATGTGGGGCTGACNAGCCTTTTCAGGCTCTCTCCACCCTCAAAGACACATCAGGTTCGTGTGGAATTTGGGGGATAAGAAGCTAGTTTTATGGCAGCTGGGGGGGATGCACTGGGGGCATGTCTGCTGCTGCCAAATGATGCAGAGGAATGCATGGCATGGTAGGGAGGGGCACANGGCTATGGAGGGAAANAGTGATGCTTGAGTCAGGCAGANAGCAGGTTCCAGCAGATGGCTTTACTACTGGAGATCCTGCTAGCCTGTCTGGGAAGATCTGGCCAGGGCAATGACTACTGCTCTGCAGGGAAGGAGCTTAGGGTTTGGTGACAGCAGTGTAGGAGCTGCTGTGGCTCTGGATGAAAAGCCAGTTGNNGTTTTAAGTACTAAGGATGATGGGAAACCTGGTTTAGGTTACTGATGTCAAAATTGGTTTTCATCAATGATCTTACTGTTGTTCCACTGCCTTCGGTTACAGATGAGGAAGTAGACAGCTGGTCTGCAGAACTTGAGGAAAGAGTAAATGGGACCACAGTGTCTTCAATTATCTTACGCTCCTAGGGCAAAGACAGGGATAAATGAAAAAAAAAATTAAATCTGTCAAGAGAAAAAAAATACATTAAGGAACTCCAGGAAAAGAAAATTCATCAGAACATACACAAATAAGCAGGGCATTAGGAAATCTTATTTTTCCAGAGCATATCAATCAAGTAATATCAAGTGGGTAGTAGGTTAGAACTTTGTATTGAATTTACAAACACCAAGTTTAATTAGTGTTACAGAAGAACACAGTTAAGAAAAACTACCATGGAGCTGATCAGTTAAGTTGTTGCTGAAGGTAAAGTTCCCAACAATATTGACAACAAATCTTAGATAACAGACACTTTAGATAGCCTCCTCCAAACTCCGGATGTGGCCTGTTTGTTGTTGTTAAAACATTACCAGGACAAGTCTCCTCCACAAATTCCTCTACATGGTGCAGTAAATGAAGTCAACAGTAAGGATGTATTTAGCCTCAAGGCTAAAATTATCCTATAAAACGAATTCATTGCTACCAAACACTCTTGCTGCAAGTGAGCACACACACAAATAAATACGTGGCTGTGTTTGTTATCAAAGACCGATCAAGAATCAGATACTGACTGGAGAAGAGATGTGATTACAGTGGCTTTGTGAACATGGTTCAATCCATTCCTCCCACAATCCACACGGTGTGAGTGTGTGGTGGGGGTTACTATGGTCTGTTGGAACCCGTATGATGTGGTTCTCTTTAAAGAGACCAAAGGGACCCTGCTGTGAACACAGAGTCAGACACACTCACAACCAGCATGTGCTGCAGACACAAAGGGAGGTGACAGACTTTGGGGAATTGGGCTGACAGTCACATTCCTTGGCACTCCTACCTCCTCGTAGTACCTGCGTTCTTCCTCCTCCACCTCCTTCTGGGCCTTTTCCCACTCTTCCTTCAGCTTATCTTGTTCCTTCTGGTACCTCTCCTGTCATGAGATGTTCAAAGGACATTTGGAAGTGACCACTGCACTCATCNTTGGGATGTTTGNCCCTCTTCTAAAGCAATACAGTCTTCATGAGTGAACATTTGGAATCTAACGCATACATACCAAAAGCAATGTTGGGTATTATGCACACAAGTAGGTCCATGCGGTGGTTGGAATGAGTAAGGTCCCCCATTGGCTCATGTATGTGGACATTTGGTTCCAGTAAGTGGTGTTGTTTGGGAAGGTTCTGGAACCTTTAGGATGGGGAGCTTTGCTAGAGGAAGTATGTCACTGGGGTTGGGCTCCGAGGTTTTATAGCCCAATCTCCCTTCCTCTTCTCTCTGCTTCCTGTGTGTGAATGAAATGTGACCACTTTGCTTCTTGACTGCCGTGCAGGCCTCCAGCTCCTGTACCACNCCTTCCCACCATGATGGACTGTAGCCCTCTGGAACTGTAAACCAAAATAGACCCTTTCTTCCCTACCTTGCTTTTTGTTTGGGTATTTTTATCACAGAAATAGAAAAGTAACTAACATAGACATTTAAAATCCCATGGAAAGCCAGATTTCTCTTGCTGTGTTTTGTAGAATTTCTCTTCAGATAGACATTTGTCCATGAAAGATTGAAAAAAATCAATCTCCCTCAGCCTGGGAGGTCCTAGGTAAGCTATATATAGAGTTTGCTTCAACTGAGCCTTTCAGAGGTGAATTTTGTTATTTCACTAATAGAAATATATTGCTGGGCTGGGGATGTAGTTGCCTAGCCATGGCAATGAGATGAGGTCCTCCAGGCCCAGCTCACAGTAACTTTAATCAAGAGAGCCTTTGTACCACTCCTTACAATGCTTTGGTGTGAGGACTTCCATCCTTGTGTTCAGAAATGGTGCAATACTTGTCACCACTTCTGAGAGAAAATAAAACACTTGGAATAAGAATGACATAAAAAATATGCAGGGAGTCCCTGACAGCTGACCAGGAAAAAAAAAAAGAGTATATGGAGATTAAAATCAATGTTTGAAATGAGAATTGATCCCATGAAAACCCTGAAAATGGTGTCCTCATGGCAGACAAAGGAAACATGGCCTTGTGCACAACGTGCCAACACTGGGTGGAACTGACTGGTTACTGTCAGTATCTGGGGCTAGCAGGACTGTGTGTCTCTCTGGAGGGGAAAGGCACTGAGGTGTCCCCAGATAGCAGCTGTTAGGACTTAGGTGCAAAAGGTTCTCACGGGGACTTCTGGAGACTGGTGTTCTCACTAATTCTAGAAGAGCAATGCTGGCCAAACCATGGCAGGAGCTGGAGATACAAGCAAAAACTTATTATCAGAACTAAATAGTACAGAAGCTGGGCATGGTGGTGCATGCCTGTAATCCCACACACAGGAGAGAGACAACAGGGTCTCTGTAAATTCCAGACCAGGCAGAGTTACCTAGTGAGTCTCAACAAACAAGCAAACAAAAGAAACCAAAGCCAATTCCCAAACAAAACAAATGACCCTCGACTCCAGAATTCTGTCAAAATTGAGAATGGGAATTCAGAGGTCGTCACTATCATTTAAGTAATCAAGGCCTAACCCTTTGAAGTTTTCAAAGGCACCAAGCTGAACTGCATAGCTAAACCCAAGTAGTTGATTTTACCACAGAACCTACTTCCTTACTCATGGGAATCAGGGCAAAGGATTAGGACAAAATCTGAAGAGAACACAGAAAAAATCATATTGCACTTTAGTTCTGGAGTAGCAGGGAACCATCATGTTTAATGAGGTTTACACTTTCTCTATGTGAGTGTTCGGGTGTAGAGTGGAAACAGCATAGGTTTTAGAGTTGTACAGACTTAGATTTGGGCCCAGGCTTGGCACCTATCAGCCATGTGATATCAGGCGGTTAATCCAACCCCTGTGAACCTTCACCTCTTCAACTAAAAATGGGCTAAATAGGTCAGTTTTGAAGGTCATTAGGTCACTTTGGGCATGAGGCAAGTGGAAGCATGTTACATTTTTCTCAGAATATTTCTAGACTTGACCATTATCAGCTTTCACTGAAAACTGGAGTGAAAATTCTGTTGAAGGGATTAGACTGATGTTAAATTTCATTCTACCTGAACGCTATCGAATATCTCTTGGTAATTCATCCTCAATGCTTCTGGAACTGGGAACTGGTGGCTAAGGAGGTAATAAATGCAGGTAGGCGACCTTTGATTACCACTTAGAGATAAATTTTTAAAGTATCAGTGTGAATGCTTTTCCCCACTCCTTCTCATCATTGGACCTGTTCGCAGGAACAGTCAGGTACAAGGNTCTGTTGCCTGGACACAAAGCATTGATAGACTCCTGAGTTTCTGAGACTTGGATTCCATGTTCCCTGCGCTAAAAAATCTATTCAATGCAACAGACATTCAGAGTGCACAGTCACAGAACACAGGGAAAGTGGCAGGCTGGTCCTACCTGGAGCAGACGTTCTTGCTCCTGCTGCCATTTTTCCTGCCGCCTACGCTCCTCTTCTGGGTCCCACGCCCAGAACTTAAACTGCTCCGGAAAAACAAAGAAAGCAACCCCATGGTCAGAACTTAGGCAGGTCCTCAAGGGCTGGCCAGGGCAAGAGAAGACAATTAGCCTCCAACATGGTCCCCAAGGGACATTGAAACAAATCTTCATATATCCAAATGTCCTCTCTGGTGGCAGACTTAATCCCTTTTTATTTTATTTTTATTTTTAAATTTTTATTTGATTCCAAATTGCCAGGCTGGTTCTATGCCTCTGTGCCTCTTTATGGATGATGGAAACACCTAGTGACTAACCATAGGAACGAGAAGGCGTTGCTCCATTTCTCTCAGGAGCATGAGAAGTCATAGGAGCAGCCACGCTCCTGAGCATGAGGCTCATTGTGCATGCTAATTCTGGCTTATACCAGGAGAAACACATCGTCTAAGAACNAGTGACTGCTGTACCCGAAGTGAACCCTGTATACCACTATTGCTTTCCATGGCAACTTTGCCCAAAGTGGATTCATGTCACTTTGAGAGAAGAAGAGCGGAGCCCCAGCCCTGAGGCCAGCATAATAGATACTCAACCCAAGACTGAGAACAAATAAAATCCTTCGAGAAGGTTTGAGCAAGTTTGAGAACAAACAAGAACACAANTGGTTTTCCATTCGAATCCACGGATTCTCTTGCTTGTTCTACTTCCCCCAAACAGGAAACGACAGTCCATCTTTCTGCAATGCTTTTCCTCTCCATCCCCACCCAGGGGTATATGAATAGTTTGACAACATTGGAAGTCAATGGCTTACATCATCCTCTTCAGCTGTGTGTGGTGACGCCAGCTTTATAGTCATTCTGGGGTTCTTAGTTTTTCCAGGAAACTTGGGGTTACCAGCATTTATTTATAATCAAACTTTCACATATGGTTCCTAGTTCTGAAATGTGGTTGGAGATACCAAGGCTCGGTGACAAGTGGTGGTCCATTCTACATGGCCACAAAGGGAGAANATTCGCCTGGAGATANGAAGTGGTACTGGCTATGGTAAGCATCTTGAACTGGTCACTGGAGAGGGAGGGATCATTCCTGTATCAGACACTGTAGAGCANCAATTNTAGGATGATGTCAAGTAAGGCTCACAATGACCCCCAAAGGAAGCTATCTGCATCTCACTGCACAGTCCAGGAAGATTAATTAGGGAGGATTTATAAACTACCTCCAGTGTCCTACAGCTCATAAACCTGAACTCAAGGATATGAAGAAATGAGCATTTTGTTTTCAGGCAGGGCAGGATAACNACGTCATATAATGATGATCTATGCCTTTACAATCTTGGTACCAGGAACCATCAAATTGTTTCAAAATAATTTTTTTTTNAAATCTCAGTTTTGGTTGAATATTCTTTAAGAAGATCAAANATAAGTTAAAATCACTCTAAATGCAAGAGGGACTACTTACAGGTGTAGTTACAGGAGACTTTTCACTGCTTGGAGAATCCGCTACACAGAACAAAAGACAGAAGAGAAGGCATCAGTGTGAGTGGCTTCTGGCCGTGCTGGTCCTGTGCTCCTCTCAGNTGAGCGCAGTTCCTATGTTAACTTCGGCAGTATTAGGAAATCACAGTAAAGCAGAGCTTCGAGGCAGGGTGTGCCCGTCACCAAAAGGAATGAGGANNGGGACACACCACACAGTGCCAGGTGCTAGACTCTAGGAAGNAACGACTAAGCTATTAGTGTTGGCTCTNAGTACACCTTGCATTCCAGTGAAGGGAGCGGGTACCCCACTGTTTGACATGGAGAAGTACCACACAAAGAGGCCATCCAGGAAGACCAGAGAGTGACACAGTTAACAAGAGAACACCACATTTGTGGCCAATGCTTCGAATCTTTGTTTTCACAGGGAAAGTAGACGGTAAAGAGCCAGGTGGATGGTGCTATTTCTCTGGCATCTCAAAAACCAATATAAAGTTCTGTGAAATTCTTTCCAATTTTAGTACAATCGTGTTGATATCAAAGAGCAAGCTCCTTGCTAACTGTGTGTCACAAACGAGCATCTTTTTTCTCTTAAGTATCCTACATCAGAAATGAAGACAGTGACAGATACCATTGGTTGCCCCAACATGGATTTTTACATAAAAAGAAATGCAGTGACCCAGTATGTCGTTTACCTGACTGGGAGAAAAACTGGGACCGTCGCCAAGAGTTCTGAACTCTCAGCGGGACACTGGCACTGCTAGGCACCTCTAGATCAGATGGCAAAATAGAATAAACAGAAATCCATGAAACCGGGTGAGAACTGAGAACACATCACCACATGTCAAAGAAGGGTCAGCTGTAGTCCAGCCAGGAACTGAACGACTATCAACCTAACGTAAGACAGCTCACCAGAATACATGTCAAACCTGATGATACGGACAATGGGCAGCAGAACTGGGCAGTCTGTGTTCCTGCTGTGTAGGTGCTGAGGGAAAGTTTTTAGGTCCATACTTAGTGGGGAGATTGTCTAAGGGTTAAAGGTCACAATGACANAGTAGTATGCTGTGCAGGAGCAACTTTGAGATAGTATAAAAGGGCAGTGGAGATGTGTGGTGGGATCATGATGTTATCCACATCACACCTGATGAAAGGGCGATGATGTGGCTGGCTTCCTGTCACACATANAGACAGGTACACATCTGTGACAGCCTGTAGTGCACCAAGCACACAGAACTCCTGGCAAGCATTTGCACCTTACGCATTGGGCTCTGCTACTTGCGCTCTCAGAGCAACGGACACTGCACATTAAAGCCCGTGTTTTACAGAAACATAACTTTGGCATAACTTTACTATTTCCAGAAAGTTGGATAAAGGCAATCCGTCAGCTTTAACTGTATTTTATGAATGTTTCCCGAGTGTTGAAAGACTGTACTGATGCACATGTGTATGCCTGGGGGCGCCTGTGGAGTCTTATTTGGGTTGACAGGAAGATCTGCAGCAGCCTGTGTGAGCACCTATAAATAAATGACTTTAAAGAAATTGGGGAAACCCCAATTTGTGGGGGAGAGAGAGAGTTTATGAGGTGTGGTCTCAGGGCTTCTGGTCCCTTTGGACTGGATGCTAGAATTCATGCTAGCTGCTTTAGTGTGTACCAAGTTCTTATATCTGGGTCATAAACCATGACTTCTCCCACCACACTCCAATCAAAGACAAGCATGTCTTCAAAGGTTACATTTATTAGAGGCCTCTGGCTTCCAGAAAGACCTGCACTCTGTAGCGTCCAAATAAGCACTACTGCCAGTTTCCTATCCATCAGCAATGTCTCTGAGGCACCATTTAAATAAATACTTCAAGGCAGTGGCTTCCAGGTTGGGATTCCTAGGCTGCCACATCACCTGGACACGTGGTCTTGCTAAAGAACAGATGGAGCCTCTGGCTGGATCTATAGAACCAGACCCTGAAGGTTTGGCCCCAGCCCCGCAGGCTCAGGCACACACTCAGGTTTGAGAACTATTGCTTCAAGCTGTGTTGCTGTCCTGTTAATGCTTTTATTTTCTTCTTCTTCTTCGTTTTTTTTTTAAGGAAAGCATTCTAGAAGAGTTTATTATTTCTTCCTAGCCCTTAACTCTATACTTCCATCCTTACTGCTATAATTTTATAATCACTAAATCCAATTCTCTCAAAAACCTGTGTATGGTCATTTCTACTTGACAGGTGATGGTTAAGCCCATAGGGAAAACGGAAAGGGGAAACTATGCAGCTAAGAACTTGCAGAGCGAGAATGCAAACCCAGGTGTTCTATCTCCAGTGCTCACACTTAAAATCACAGAGTTCAAGAACCACATGTCACAATAGAACAAATGCCTGCTAAATCCAGTTCTCCCTTGAGGAATGACCTTTAAAAGACTCCAATGCCATGAATTTTTATTTTGTAAATTACTCAACTTAGATAAAGCATAAAGTCAAGTTCCTTAATTCAATAGCAATTTCTCAACACCAGAATCCCTTGTGTTTAATGGGGGATGAAAAATATAAATATGAGCCATCAAGACTAATTGATAAGATAATTGATATTTATCCTAACTGTATTTCTTATTTACATAGTTATAAAGTGCTAGAAATGGAACACAAATATAATAACTAAATACAGCCAACTTGTTGACCCAGTTATGAGTTTTATTTTTATTAATTATTTCAGGACTGTAACGCTGAAACATTTGGGTCAAATGCTTTGGGGGTGGTTCTGAATTTGCCTCTACATTAAGAGACTAACGCCCATTAGTGCGTACCACTTCCTTTCCTACCAAACACTCCTTGTTTTGTAGACGGCCCCCAAAATGACCAACGAAAGCTAATGGAAACCAGCTCAGATGGTGTTGTGACCCCAAATAGCTTCTCACTCTTTAAAAGAGAAACGATAATAAACCATGAATAATGATGACATATCGTCCTCTCTGACAGATCAGATCTATAAAATACACTGGAGAAAAATGTCAACAAAGAAGCACATAGAGCCTTATGATCCTANCTCCTACACTAGCTGTTTCCAATCTAGGGAATTTGCATTGGTACAGCCTAAATCTATCCACTTGGAGGAATAATCCCCAAGGATGGCAGCATTCTTGGAATGCCATCTTCCCCAGTCCACATTCCTAAGGTCCTTCATGGTGCTGTGGGCACTTGAGTTTCACAGGAGGATAAAGGGCATNAAGTTGAGATCTTAAAGAATAAAAGGGTGAGTTCATATGTCATATGTGGTCCAAAAAGTGGGAGCCTGCGCAATTTTAAGACCTTCACAGATCCTTAACTCCCATATTTATCGATGCTACCCCTCCTTACATTATATAAAACATTAAAATATAGCAAATATAAAAAACACATTAAAATGCATCCCAAAGTATGTTATGTGTTAAACATATTAAAACCTATCTTTAGCCGGGCGGTGGTGGCGCACGCCTTTAATCCCAGCACTCGGGAGGCAGAAGCAGGCGGATCTCTGTGAGTTTGAGGCCAGCCTGTGCTATCGAGTGAGTTCCAGGAAAGGCACAAAGCTACACATAGAAACTCTGTCTCAAAAAACAAAACAAAACAAAACAAAACAAAAAAAAAACCCTATCTCTAGTGTGTATGTATGATTACACACATACTTAAGATGTATCTTTAAATGTTTCCTGTATTTTACTTTTCATTTTTGAAAATATTAAATTTTCCTTTTTTTTCCCCTAAAGATTTATTTATTTATTATGTAAACAGTGTTCTGCCTACATGCCAGAGGAGGGCACCAGATCTCATTATAGATGGTTGTGAGCCACCATGTGGTTGCTGGGAATTGAACTCAGGACCTCTGGAAGAGCAGCAAGTGCTTTAACCTTTGAGCCATCTCTAAATTTTCTTATTATGAAGAATTTTATTTGTTTGTTTGTAGACAGTATTTCTCTGTATCACCCTGGCTGTCCTGAAACTTGCTCTATAGACCAGGCTGGCCTTGAACTCAGAGGTCCANCTGCCTCTGTCTCCTGAGTGCTGGGATTAGAGGCATGCACCACCATTGCCCAGCCATGAAGAATTTTTTGAAAGAGTAAAATTTTGGCTGAGTAACTACACTAATCATTGTGTACACCCAAGACTTATTATAGAACAAAAAATTCTCACTTTCCCNAAAGTTAATATTAAATGAGTATTTTTATAAAGACTGGAATTAATAATAAAGTTTATATAATATTAAGAGATAAACTTTTGAAAAACAAGTTGAGCTTTTATTTTTAATTATCTTGTCATGTTTTGGAGCCAAGACAAAACAAGTTTGAAGGTCTCAGTACCTGGTCAGGCCCTGTTGTACCCATAATGCCTAGCTGACAAGGTGGACTTCATGGCCAGGGTTCCTCTTGTCAAACAGAAAACACATCCCAGCTTTCCAATCTGAAATTCTTAATTCGAAGACTCTGGTGAAGACTATGGCTACAGGAACATCACATGAAGGATGCAACCAGCTTTCCATATGAAGTGCATTTTCCCACAGGTGGGCCCAGCAGACTAGGAAGATCTAAGAGAGCATCTCCCCCTTACCTTGAGAGTTGAGATTTGGCAAATGCAGTTGGTTGGTTTCAGGCGTTTTGTCGAGAAATGGAAATGTCAAGGTTGCTTCTGGTTCTGGGGATTTTGGCTTTACTACCTGGACCACAGCAACAGGCACAAACATTAGAAAGACTGTCCAGCAATTACCTCACAGATCGATTTTACACTATGACTAGTTAAACAAGCCGGTAAGCATGAACATTTAATTTTACAATAGAATCTTTCCTTCCCTAATGACTTCACACTTATCTGAATCAATACAGTGGTTGATTTTTCTTAGAAATTACGTAAGGGCATAAAAATGTGGTGATCCCCTTTCTTCAACCTCAGAAGACATTTGGAGCTCCCCCCCACTTNCTTCCCTTTTGGGGGGACAGGGTCTTACTATGTAGCCCTGGCTGTAACTTGCTCTGTAAATCAGGCTAGCCTTCACCTACCTACCTGGCTCTGCCTCCTGAGTGCTGGGATTAATGGTGTGCGCCACCACTCTAGGCTTCAATTCTAGGTATTACATCCTGCTGAGCTGGTCAGCCAAAAATACAATTCTACAGAAGATGATTTAAACCATCTTTGCTGTAAGGCTAAGCATTATAGTAATCCACTTTTAATGGCCATTATTCTGAAGACAGTTTTCCACCCTCCTATGAAATTATGCAACATACATACACTTTGCCTGTTGACAAAGATGCATTACCTAAAACAGCTAGTATCAAATAATGCCAGCACACAGGTGTCCTTACACTTTTTGAGGCACATTAGATGACTTGTTCTTATGGTAAATAGTTCTAAAATTATAGGCTTTAAAAAGTGTCATGTTTGCTTTAAAATTTTTCCATATCATTATTATTTAATTTTGTTTCTTCCTCATCTAAAGCCTCTTAGCAGAAGCACTCTCTTGCTGTCTTATTGCTGCCAATCAATTCACTGCTAGAGACTGACTGCGAACATTTCAACGGTGCCCCAGAGGAGAGCCAGACTTGTGAATCTGAAAGGAGAACNCAGNTGTATGGGTTTAGGTTCTTTCTGCCTCTAAGGACTGAACTCCGATTTCATCTCTAGCTGATGGCTGCTATCCACGATTAGTGTGACAGCCAATGACCTCAGGCTATGCAACGTTTATTTCTTCTCTGTTGCATTTTTCTTTATTAAGAATATATTCAATCCTAAGAGAATCTTGAAGAAAATATGATCAGTCACTATGGTCAGCATTGCTGTGGTCCACCAGCTAACTATANAGACTTCAGCATTCAACATAGAGCAGATACTCAAGGTCTGGTTTTACCAAAGCTCACAGCATGCTAGTCTTTTACTTTCCTAAATATTTATTTTTACTTATAACTCTGGGTGTGTACGTGTGTGTGTGTGTGTGTGTGTGTGTGTGTGTGAGAGAGAGAGAGAGAGAGAGAGAGAGAGAGAGAGAGAGAGATGGTATGTGCATGTGAGTGCAACAGATATCCACAAAGGCCAGAGGTACTGGGTCTCCCTAGAGATGGAGTTAGAGTTGGCTGTGACCCACCTGATGTGGGTGCTGGGGACTGAGCTCAGTGCTCTTAACCACTGAGCCACCTCCCTAGGGCCTCACAACNCTCCAGTCTTAAGCTTACAGACACTACTTCCCGAGTGGTGTGGACTGACAAGAAGGAGGTTCAGAGAAGAACTAGTTGCAAATTAAAGTTAAACACAGCAGAAATGTCAGCCCGGTGCTTTGCTTTTACNAAGGTAACATCCCCAAGTGAAATCAGAAAATCAAAAGCTATTGCAAGCATGGTGATCACCATTATCTAAGACCAAGAAAACAAGGGGAGAGGGCCACAGAGAGGGCTGGTGGGGAAAGTATTGCGCTAGAGGTCATCATTCCATTTGCTAACCAACCATCAGAGCTTCTAAACCTGCAGTCAACAGCAAAGAATTCTAGAGGTGTGGACATAGCAGCATTTGATAAAGGATAACCTGGGAATCCTGTACTGTGGGATGTCTTTCTGTACACTGTGAATATGTGTTACTCTGATTGGTTGATAAATAAAGCTGTTTGGCCAATGGTGAGAAAGAATAAGGTTAGGCGGGACATTCCAACTGGAGAGAGAAGAAGAGGAAAGGAGAGGCAGAAGAGACTGTGAGCCCCCGCCAGGAGAAGCAAAATGTGAAAGTACCAGTAAGCCACGAAGCCACGTGGCAACTTATAGAAGAATAGAAATGGGTTAAGTTATAAGAGCTAGCAAGCGAGAAGCTTGAGC
>LZPO01067164.1:20752-35480 GCA_001675575.1 Neotoma lepida
TGCAATGGAACGAAGTGGTGCAATTCTCACTTTAAGGTCAAATCTGTATTTCAGTTGATTTTTAAGGGTGGAACACTGCTATAAATAATTTGACTACCACACATGGCATGGCCCCCCTTGGTGGTCACGAGCGAGGATTCTCTAGGAGCTTTTACAGAGGTCAGGGCCATGTGTCNGGAGAGTGTCTATTTGGTCTGGAATGCACTCCTTAGTTTTAAAATTCTTTAGAAATCAACAACTGAGAAAAATGGTGAAGAGTTTTTAGATCTGGCATTTAAAAACAATTAATATAATTAATATAAATAAGACTCTATGAACTACATTTAATTAAGAGCGAGACTTTAAAGGCCATGGTATCCCAAGTTTCTTGATATTGAAATCCAGGGGTATCAGACATACCATGGCTAAGAAGTAGGTACACAANGGAAAGAGAATACTTAGTAAGATGTCTTGTTAAGAAACAAACCAGCAAGTCCATTCACAGCAAGTGAAAGCCCAACTTTAAAAGGATTCTACAACATGATCACGTTTAAATAAAACTAAGTATCTTGAAAATTAAATGAAAATTGTAAATGCTGAAAGTACAGAACACAGAATGGCATGATTCAGTTATCCACCCCTCGCCCATTCTATTGTTTGTATATTTAACAAATGCGTTTATATATACTATGGTATTCAATATATTCACAATGCAAATGTCTATATTTCCCTCTCTCTCTCTCCATACACAGTGGTGGTTTGGATAAGAATGGCTCCTATAGGCTCATATATTTGAATGCTTTTTCCTTAGTCTGTGGAATGGTTTAGGGAAAGATTAGGACGTGTGGCCTTATTGGAGGAGGTGTGTCACTCGGGGTAGGCATTGAGGTTTCAAAAGCCCACACCAGGCCCAGTCTCTCTGTCTGTCTGTCTGTCTCCCTCTGCTTCCTGCTTGTGGATCAGATACAAGCTTTTAGATACTGCTCCAGCACCATGCCTGCCTGTCTGATGCCACACTTCCCACCATGATGAAAATGGACTCATCCTCTGAAGCTGTAAGCACGCCCCCAATTAAATGCTTTCTTTTATAAGTTGCCTTGGTCATCGTGTCTCTTTATAACATTTGTGAGTGTGCATGTGTGCGTGTGTGTGTGTGTGGGTGTGTGTGTGTGTGCGCATGCGTGTGTTTGTAATGTTTAACTATGAACATGCAGTCTAGTTTTTAGAAAGAAATATAACCTGAAGACGGGGAAAAGGTCAGGTGAGAATGTTAGTCCTCATGACTGCTGGCTGCCCNNGAAGCCATGTTAACCTGTGGACTGAACTCTGCGTTCCGCCTGTCCTCACCTTCTGTGACAGCACCAACTCTACCTTCCCACTCATCTCATTTTCTGGCTTCTTCTGGTCNTGTTCTTCTGGTACCTCCTCCTTCCTCTGTGGGCTGGAGGGAAACTCCACAAAGGCCACGGTTGGGCTGCATCGGGTCACGGTTGTGGTAAAATGCTGTGGCTCTAGAGGGAAGAAAAAGGAAAACCATACAAAGGATCACTTCCTGCAAAGTCACCATGACCGTTTCATCAGAGTACTACCTCCTGCTGGCAAGCTGGGTTACTGCACAAGGACACACAGCGAAGGGCCCGGACAGCAGGATTCCCGGCAAACTGCCCGACTATCAGAGACTGTTCTTAGCGGTCACAGTTCACATCTGAGAACCATGTGACCAGATATTTAATGACAGTGGGGCAGAAACCAGAATGTCCCCAGACCCGTCTGTCCGTGCGACTGGGTGACAAGCTACCTTTCCCTTGCTGTGTGTGCTGTTGTCCTTGCCCAGAGGCTAGAGNCTGACATGACATGTTTTCCTCCAAAGCTCCCACCAGGCAAGCAATGTTCCTCCATGGTCTCTGCTTTGGTTCCTGCCTCCATGGTCCTGATTTGAGCTCTTGCCCTAACCCCCTCGGTGATCTGGGAGTTCAAAGATGAAATAAACACCTTCCTTCCCGAGTTGATGTTTATCAACAGTGACTACAAGGCAACGAGGACAACTCAGTGTTTGAATTATTTCTATAAAGGAATTAGGTATTTTTTAATGAGCATGAAGATGTACTTTTAGGAAATAAAATATCAGAGTAATTTTAGGAAATAAAATATCAGAGTACAAAAAACAAACAAACAAACAAAACCCAAAGCCTGAGTTCCTATTTTTATAGCAACGTTAACGCCATAGTGAGAATTTCTCCCCAGAGCCTCTAGGTGGCAGCACCACCACAGAGCCTGATATGCCCCTGCAGTTTAGTAGGAAATCTGGCCTAATTCTATCACAAGNTACCAAGCTTTACCTGAAACCCAGCATGCTATGAAACAAACCTGCTGAAGATGGCTCCACGTCCTGTGTCCCNGACTTCCCATCACCGCTCTCATCCTCTTGGCCATTCGACTCAGTTTCATCAGAGGCTGCCTGAAAAAGATTTTTTTTCCTCCCTTGAATAAAGCAANCCCTTGAAAGTTCTGAAAAGCAGAGGCTATTTCCTCAATAATAACTTTCAGGCCAACAAGGTGGGCTGCCCACAAAAACTGTCTTCTGTTTCCAAGCAGGTCTACAGTGGGAATCTACGTTGTTGGAAGGTGTTTGTGAGCGTGAACAAGTGGGCACCAGCATGCCACCTTCCCCAGCCCACCTCTTATACACACATCCTCACTTCCTTGTCTTACCATCAAATCACATAAATCAAAGTTACCGTCTGCTTGTCCCAGAATGCCTTTCAAGTTGGCTGCAGGTCCTACCACTAGCAGAGGGGATTTTGTTTTGATTTTTAAAGGATAAACCTTGCAGTCGGCTGTCCTGGGCACAGCTGCCTGTGGCTCCTTACAATGTAGGTTTTATCCGTGAAGCTCTTGGGAGTTTTTATAGCCATTTCTTTCCTTTCATTCCGACAGCTGGGCACTAAGGTTAGTTTTTCTTCCCTTAGTCTTNCACGAACGGGTCTCCTTGACATGGATGCCATTCACGGGCCNCACCACAGTCAAGTACCTCTTTCACTGCCACGTCTCCCTGCTGTCAGCTGCATGTTTTTTACAACAACAACTGCATAGCAGCAGATGGGGACTAGTGGAATGAATTACTTAGGACTATGAAGGGAAGTACTACACAGTCACTGAACATAAGATGTTGAGCAGGTTGGGGACATCTCTCAGTGCGAGAGTGCTTGCCTAGTGTTCATGAGGCCATGGATTTGTTTGATCCCAAGCACTGCAAAAGAAGACAACAAACGAACATACTATACAGTAGTGATGTATGAAAATCGTTATTCAATGTGAAGTTAAAATATTTAAAGTTCATATATACGTAGCGTTATGTCTACATATATGATTGTACATGTTTATGTACATATAAATATACCTGTTAGTACATGTATTAAAATATACAATGTACATACATTTATACTCACATATATATACATATTTATGTATGTGTGACATATGTGTGTGTATGTGTGTGTGTGGCATAAAAGCTAAAGAGGACTAAACAGTGGAACAGTGGCAGCAGGGAGGAGTGGCAGCTGATAGCAATGGACAGTGTGTGTATAAAAGTGTCATAATGAAGCCATCAGTTTATGTTAACTAAAACAATANAAACAGAAACGCAGAACTCCAAGGAAANAGAAAATGTTAATAGTGCTTATTTTTAAATGCGCTTACATGTGGGGATGATCTTTCCATTTCTTTACATATACTTTCATATATTATAAATGCTGAACAATCAGAAAACCATCGTGTAATTTCACCTTCTCTTTATGGAGTAGGGGAACTCACTCTAGAGTTAAGTCTGAAATTTTCCTCCTTTTGTCTTAGTTGCCCAATGAAAANACGTGGAAGGTTAAACTAAATGTATCTGGAAGAAGCTTGTGCCAAAGAATGTAAGGCAATGACTCTGTTTTATTTGTTTAGCAGAAGTTTTATGTAAAAGACTANAGTTGAAATTTTAGTGTGTATAAAACATTTCATGAAGTTTAAAAGGTTTTGAGACAAGAGCTAATATTGGTTTTCAGGAAAGGCATTATTAAATTCTTCATAAAATACCTCTAAGGAGAAAGCCAACTCCCTCAAGTTGTGCTCTGACATCCACAGGCACACCCTGGCATACTTGTGCCCCCATACATATGCACATATATACATACACACATTATACATATATAAACACACAAAATAAATGTAAAACTCTTTTAATATTAAAAAAAGGAATTCTAAAGCAAAACTTTTCAAGCTTCTAAAAGACTTTAACAATAGTATCGAGTGGAAAATTGATTTCTTTTTTTCTTTTGGAGTGTGAAGTACTTTATTCATACTCATAATTAGATTGGAATTTTCTAGTGATGGATAATCATATATCAAGTTGGAAAGAGCACAATATCAAGTTAAAAATGTAGTTTTTTTCTTTTCCAGTACTGAGGACTCAACAGAGATTCCTCTATGCAAGTCAAACACTCGACCACTGAGCCACACTCTGTTCCTAGCCCTTTCTTACTGTTCACGTCAGGGTCTTGATAATTTGCACAGGCCATCTTTGAACTCACTCTGTATCTAGAAAGACCCTGCAATCCTCCTGTCTCAGCCTCTCAAACAGTTGAGACTNAGCTTATGTCTTGAAGCTGGCTTTAAAAACCCCAGGCAGGCCATTGTGGTGANGTATACTTGTAATCTCAGCCATTGCAGAGGCTGAGGCAGGATCACAAGTTCAAGCCCAGCATAGGCCAATTAGTNAGACCCTATTCACAAGTAAAACTGCAAAGGTGTAGGGGTGTAGATAAATGGCAGAATGCTTGTATAGCNTGTATAAGGCTCTGGGTTTGATCCTCAGTATCACAAAGAAACAAACAATTATTCCCCAAACTTACTGCCAATAAGAAAAATACAGTCAGAAAATAACCACATTGATATTATTTAATGGATTTTTTCATATTTTTAATCATACCAACAAGTTTCAATTGAATCCCTTTAAGAAATATGATGNATGAGCAGGATGGCACATGAATGATGGTGGCGCATGCCTTTAATCCTAGCACTTGGGAGGCAGAGGCAGGCGGATCTCTGTGAGTTCAAGGCCAACCTGGTCTACAGAGTGAGTTCCAGGACAGAGAAACCTTGTTTCAAAATAAAAAAACAAGAACAGTAACAACAAAAAGAAACAAAGAAAGAAATATGATGAATGAAAACAACCAGACCAAAATCTCTTTTATAGAGGTTCTACTTGTGTGTGTGTGTGTGTGTGTGCGTGTGTGTGTATGTGTGTGTACACGCACGCATTCATGTATTTATGGGAATCACTGAAGACCAATCAGTTCAACACTGTAGAAGAATAAACTAGACTTTATCTTTGAAGTTCACTCTGATACAAATAGAAATATTAATACCCGGTGGTATTTTTGCTTTATGATGTTAATATCTAAAATACTGGCAGGACTACTGATCCTTAGCTTCCTTCTCCTAACAGACTAAATTACAGAAGACTATCTAAGGCTGGAAAACAAATTTGCAGCTAAATACTGATGAACGAGCCTCTTGGGAACACTCATGTTTCCAATTACTAGAACTGAGTAACTACACGTGGGGCCCCAAGACTGAAATGAACAAAGAGATGAACATATTTTCTGCGATCTAAGATGCCATCCAGTTCAAGCTGGATTATTTCAGGCACTCCTAAGAAAGAATATGACACACTACGGATTCCAAGAGCAGTCTTGATTTGTAGACGTTAAAACACAGAAAGGGTGCCACTTGGACTCCATGAAACGAGAGCATTCCCGAAGCCTGTCTGACATAATGCATAATGCAAACAGGACAAGCTCCACCAGCATTAACTACTTCAACCAGAGTTATGTAACTGGCATATCACGTTCCAGTAATATTTTAGTTATGCATGACTAACAGACCTACCTTTGCGAGTTCTCAGATTGCTAAGGTATTTCTAGACAGCTTAACACCCACCCTGAAAGGATGGTCAGGAACTTACATCCTGCTGTTTAGTGTGGCTCAATAATGGCTGTAAGACGGTTGGTTACCATGATCAATATTGACCGCATTTAGCAGGTTCCAGTGCGACTGAGTCACTTGATACGGATGAGACCGCTTACCCATCAGGGGAGCTTAAAGGCAGTATCAACATGGTTCTCTTTACACAGGCTGAAGGGAAGTGGCTTGCCTGGGTGCCAGTGCCAGCAGGCAGGAGCGGTAGGAGCTCTGTGCTAATGACCTCCCCATGCTATCATCCGGCCTTAGAGTCATACTTACCTTCAGTGGTCTCCCAGTATTTAGTTTTTGAACCGGTAGAAGTAACTAAATACTCAAGACTTTTGAGTTCACTGTAAAAACAATTCAAACTGTCCTTTCTATTCCTGTTCTTTCCTCTGCCTCTGTTCATTATTCAGCCAAAGGTTAGAACTTGCTGGAATCCTTCAGAGCAGAAGGCAGTTTGGTCAGTTCCTCTTCTCAGAGAAGCCAAGACCATTACTGCCCCTGGCCGGCAACCCATCCCTGNGTTCAAAGTGGCAAGGGTGGACAGAAAACCCATATCAGGAAAACGAATGCTTTCCTAAATAAATGTATTATCTATGCAATCTNTGCTCAAAAACTTCGTTTAAATACATAGTATTCAGCCAAATCAAGTTACCACTAGCAAAATATTCAGGGAAAATTGAGAGAAAAAAGAAGCTATAACTCAATTTAAGAACTCTTTATATGCACCAAGAAAAAGAAAAGGCTATTTTTAAGCTATTTAAAAAAAAATGAACTTAACAGTGGTAATGTAACAGGCACCTTACATTTTTTTCTATAAAGTTTTCTGTGTTCTGCAACATACAAAGACTATCTGTAATGAAGGGAAATTCCCAAAGCTGGTTTAATTAACTCAAGCCTGGCTTCTCCATCCTGAATGCTTGTTATTTCTGTACTAATGGTATTACGTCCAAGGAAATGAGTTCAAAGTTGGCAGTCTTAACCAGCCCTGATAGNATCAGAGGTTTGCTTCAGAAACACATCCTTGCTGGCAAATGCACCTTCTGACTCGTGCTTTCCTTTGGTTAGCTCAGAAGAGAGGTCTTCCCTCCTCCAATTGGTAACACTTCTTAAGGATGAAAACAANTAAATAAAAACAGAGCATTGGATGGGAATGAATGAGCGTACAGAAGGGTNTGCACGCGACCAAGCCCGGAGTTGGCTTCCCCTTACCCAAGAACTCATCCAAGCTAGCCTCACTGCCCAACTCAGCCCCAAGGCCACAGGCAGAAGGTGGTAGCTTCCTGGCTTCAGAATCACATGGTTTAGCCACAAAAATCTACCTGGCTACTGGCTGCTCCTCTGAACCTCAGCCTTGTCANGCTGGCAGAGAGCAATCTAAGGAGGGATGACAACTGTAAGATGGAAGGGTAAGATCCAGTTGGAGACCTAAGCTCCAGCTCATTGTTTGATCCCTATGATTTAAATGGTGATGTCCAGGACCTTCTCAAGAGACTATTCTGGGACAGTGAGAGGTTTTCTGGCTCCAGTCTTGAATAACTGGACGCAAGCCTGGAAAACCAGTGTATTTGTGTCCTGGCATCATGACCCAGTGCCACATGTGCTGTGCATATGATTCTCCTTTTACTTTTAGGTCATTAAGAATCTGTCACCACTGGAAGGAGAAGCAGCAAGACAGGAGATCAGCTTCTCCAGACTTTAGATCTACATACATACATGCATTTGGACTGTGCTATTTATAGTGTGCTTTGCAAACCACTGGGGACAGGCCAGCTTTAATTTACTTCCTCTGATGTACATCTTCTCAAAACTGCTAAGTTTCTCTATATATAAAAGTATAAGATAATACTTAATAGATTTTCAAAAGCATTAACCTATCAACCCACGATTACTTCTGGTTGGGGAAAAACACTTTATGAAGAACTGCCTGTCAACATTTGACATCCAAAAGGAATCTGCAGTTGGTGCGGGCTGCAAGGCAAACAGCGCCTACTCAGATGCCTTTGCCCTGCTCTCACTGCAAAGCAGCAAGGAGTAAAAAAGATCTGATTGTTCCCCTGGATTAGAAAACAGAAGGAAAGTGCTGACTTTTTTTTAGAGGAAGGCCACAAGCTTTTTTGAGATGAGGAAAACAGACCCACCTCATCACTCAGTTTGAGAAAAGCTGGTGGAGTACTTGAGATACCCAGGAGCCGAGTTTGGCTCAGCCGAGGGAGAACTGCCACCATCATTTGGGATGAGTGAGTGTGTGACAGGGATCTGGTCAGCTTTCATGGAATGGAGTGACAGAAGGTCACTCTTGTCTGGAGAGTGGAATCTTGGGAGCCCAGGTGGCAGAAGTAAGCCGAGACTGGGGAACAAAAAGAGCTAGAGAGAGAATTGAGTTATCAGTGATGGAGTCTTCTGGAAAGAACTGTTCACAGCTGCCTGGTTTTTAGAGAATGAACTGGAATGACCGGCATGAGCAGCTGGGAGATGACAAGGAATTCACCTCATGCATGTGAAATTCACATCTGCTCAAAACAGTAATTNTGATGATCTTATGTAAATTCTCCAAATCTTTATATCTCTCCTGATTTTGGGTTTCTGGGGGGCAGGAGTACTATTTTACCTTCTATTTGCTGTATGACAATATCAAATCTAAGGGCACCAGTGGTCTACAAGTTGCCTTGAGATTATGCTAAGCGCTTGGCAGATGTGCATTCTCACAGAAACCATCTGACATGTATTAGCATATATAATGCTAGTCTACTAACTTCCTTCTAAATACAGGCCAAGGTCAGACACTTACACGTGTTCAGTAGAGTCTAGTCTAGCGCAGGGTGTTCTTGAGGTATTTTAGGAAAGGATCATTTTCAAACCACCAAGCATGGAAGAGATTTAAATTAAAGTATAATTGACCATGAACAAAAACCAAGTAACATGGCCACCACATGGAGATAGCTCTGAGGGAGACTGTCTTAGTTACTTCTCTTGTGATAAAAAACACACAGCAAAAGCAACTTAAGGGAGGGAGGGTTTCTTTTGGCTCATGGTTCAAGGGGATACAGTCCACCATGGCAGGAAGTCACAGCAACAGGAGTCTGAGGCAGCTGGTCATGTGGCATCCAGAGTCAGAAAACAGATGAATGCTGGTGTGCTCAGCTCCCTTTCTCCTTTTTAGTCAGTATGGGATCCCAGACNATACAATGGTGCCATCCACATTTAGAGTGGGTCGTCCTACCTCAGTTAACNCAATCGAGACATGTTCAGANGCCTGTCTCCTAGGTGATCGTAGAACCTATCAAGTTGACAATCATACTAAACATCATGAAGACAAAAGCATGTTTTCCAATATAGGCTACTAAACATAGGATAGCTTAATCTTCACTTAGGAAAACTTGTAAATTTCCTTTCCAATCCTGTAGTCTAGGAACCTGCATGTATGCTATGACATGGTTTTCTAACAGAAGCTAGTATTTTAAAATACAAGGGCCGAGCTTTTTTATTGGACTTCTAACAGAGACACAGAAATAAACTAAACTCTGAAAGATCTCACAAGTAACAGGGAAGGAGGGGAACCAATCCCTCGGTCTGGAACAGGACAGTAGCTAGTCTCCAGCACCACGTGGCATCCCTCTTGGGGCCTCTGATTCTAATATTCCCATTATGTGGAAGAGCCGCAGCTTTCCTCTAATTTGATGCGAACATCCATGCTGAAGATCAAGCTTCATAGTCAGAGCCCACACCCCACACAAACCTTCCCAGACCACATCCAGTCTACACTGGTTTTACCCATTCTTTGTCATCTTACAGTCCTCTGGTGGCCTTAGTCTATAACCTAGCCTTTAGTTACATATTGTTTGATCCCTTTCTCTAGTTCCTTTATGCAAACATTATACTCCTATTCTTATACAACTGAGCCTACCAGGAGGGTCTGAAATGGGATGGTCTAGGTAGATACAGCCCAGGTATGAGAACAGATCCAAATTTCCTTCCAATCTAATTATGAAAGAAGAAAATCATTGNCTCAATGACATCCAATGAGAAAGAGGAAGTATAAGAAAACTCAAAGAGGTGACATGTCATCCTAGAAAGTACCCACATCAGCCTGGGAGGCTAACACTCCCACTTCAGAGCACCCAGCGGGAGCATCACGGCNTCACTTCCTTGTGGCTCACCTCATGTTCTGAATTCACACTCCTGCCCACTGCTGCCCCTGTGCCCTTTGCACAGTTCCAACTTGCCCTAAAGCAACCGTGACATTTTAGTGGTGGGTGAGGCTACTCCTCTGTAGAGGGTGTCTCATTTGAGAATGCAGTTTTTGGAAGAAAGACACTATTTAAAAAGAAGAACACTATTCTTTTGACAGCCCCACAGAACTGGGAAAATGAGTTCAAAACAGAAAAGTCGAGTCCAACCCAGTACTAATCCTTAGGAGGCATGGAAGTACAGCATCCTGTCTCAAGACAGCCACCATCCTGCACTAGGATCAATTCACACTTCATGTTTTCAATGTGGATATAACAGCTTGTTTTTTTTTTTTGAATAACATAGGAGGAAGTAAATAAAGAGTAAGATTTCTGAAAAAAAAAAGATGATTCTTCTTTTAAAAAAACAATTATCTATTTATTTTTGGATGGTGTTTCACTGTTTCCCTAGCTGACCAGGAACTTACTATGTGGGCTAGGCTGGCCTCGAACTTGCAACAATCCTCCTGAATAAGCTTCCCAAATATTGGGATACAGGCATGACTTGAACAACTAACTCTTGGGAAGGGATTCCTTTAAGATGACCCTGGGGATAATACCCTTGAGTGGAACGGTTTTAGAACTTTTGTTTGTTTGTTTTTTGAGACACGATTTCTCTGTGTAGCCCTGGCTCTGTCTCTTATACACATCTAGATGTGTATAAGAGACAGGATGAAGAACTTTTTAGTAATGAGCCCAAGTTCCACATAGCACAGCCAACAACTTTTCACACACACACATGCACGCAGGCATGAATGCACGAACAGAGTTGGGGAGGGNGATGGATAGATGGATAGATGGATAGATAGATACATAGATAGATAGATAGATAGATAGATAGATAGATAGATAGATACATATATACATACATACATATATACATATAGACATACGTGATAGATGGACAGATGATAGACAGACAATAGATGGATGGATAGATATATACATACATACATACACACATACATACATATAGACAGACAGATGATAGATGATAGATAAATAGATAGATAGACAGACAGACAGACACACAGATAGATAGACAGATAGATAGATAGATAGATAGATAGATAGATAGACAGACAGACAGACAGACAGACAGNNAGANAGNNNGATNGATAGATAGATNGATAGATAGATAGATAGATAGATAGATAGATAGATAGATAGATAGATAGACAGACAGACAGACAGACAGACATGATAGATCTACTCAGAAAAATAATGGAATAATGGAATAAGTCCTATCAAGTTTAAGAACTTAAAGTACTAGAGATCAGAGCATAAATGTCACCTTCTGTTTTCAGCACTCAAATTTACTCAACTAGAAATTAATCCTAACTAGGAAAAAATACACAAGAGAAAGAAACCCCAGGCTTGCCCATGAGTTTGGATCTTTCCTCTGAGACTGTCTAGCATCATGTTGGTTGTGGGGAAGAAAGGCCACAAGGTTGCCTTTCCTTTGGAGTTCCCCTTATGGGGACATGCACACTTCTGAAATAACACAATTTATTTCCTATCATGGATGCTGCTTCTCCTAAAATAGGTCACTTTAGGGGTGTGTAATCACTTAAGAATGACGGGAATCTANAAAATGCTACGGAGGAACGTGGGGTGGGGAGCAGAGTTGCTAACTTTCCCCGAAAAGCAAGCCCAGTCCCACAGTGTTTAACTACTGGGGGGTTCCTAGTTTAAATGTAGGAGCAGAAATGGATGTTTCTCTCACTAGTTAAGGTCGTCCCTCCTGGTAGCAGAACTCAATATCCCAATCCTGCCGTTTTGTAAGGTGTCCCCAGAGGTGGTGACAGTTACACAAATCGNAAGTAAAACTACAGGACAGGAGATGAGATTGAGCATTTGCCTGGGTCACAACACTTGGTGAAGAAGTGACTTTGGTCTCTTCTCATGTGAGTCTCTGTCCCAGAGCATGGTGAGGGGCTGTGGGGAGCATGNCATCCTCTCAACAATTCTGGCAAAACTTCTTCTAAAAGGATCTAAAAGGATCGGGTCCAGTGTGTGGGTTTGGCAAGGGGTACCTCATGCTGAATGGGGGAGGTGGGAAGCAAGTTTACCTTCAGACCAAACCTTCTGAGGAGCTGGAGAGGAAACCTCAACTATTTATCCATCCTTAACTATCAGACAAACCCCAAAGCACAGTAGGATGTTGGCTATTATAAGGGTGGCCTGTATCTCCAAATCTAGGCTGTACCTGTGCAGGTGACAGCTTCAGTTGGATAAGNAAAACCAGCCTGAGTTCCTGATGACAGGACATACTCCAAAGAGGCAAACCTTGTACCATTCTGAGTTCTCATGTCCGCTCTTTCAAGTTACTCTTTCTGCCTTGTTCACTGAAGACTGGGCTGTTGCCTTAGATGAGTTTCAATTTAAAAGTTTAATCTAATACAAATTAATTGTATTTTTAATGAATTTTTGTCTTTTAACTAATAAAAACATATATATGTGTGTGTATGTATGTAGGTAGATAGATAGAAGATAGATGATAGATAACATAGATGATAAATGATAGACGGATGCTAGATAGATGATAGACAGACAGACAGACAGACAGACAGACAGAGATACATCATCAAAGAAGTCATCTGACAGCACCACTCATCTTATTTTGAGAAAGGGTCTCACTATGATGCTCAGGCTGACCTTAAACTCACCATCCTCCTGCCTCAGCTTCCTGGAATTACAGGTGTGTACCACCACACCTAGCTNGGCACTAGTTATTTTCAAATCATAAAAACAAGTCTAGTGATGCCTTTAACAAATAGAGAAAAAGGATAATTTAAAGATACATGTTTTCCTATAACACAACAGACCAATAATATGAAGTTAATTTATTATTCTCAAATTATATTATCTTTAATTATAGCCTATTGTTTTGGATTGAATTGTATTTCCTTATGATCTTATTTAGAAATAGGGTTATTTCAGCTGAACTTAGTTAAGGTTAATGGAGTAGGCATCCAGCCATATTGATATCCTTATAAACAGGAAACCTGGGCACAGCCACACAGGAAGAGCACTGAGGAGAAGAAGGCAGAAGTTGNGGTGATGTATCTACACACCTTGGGCAGTCAAGATTTCCAGTAAGCATCAAGAGCTTGAGGAGAGACCTAGGGCAGACTTCCCCTCACTGCCAANAGAAGGCTAATACCTTGGTTTTGGACTTTTATTGACTAGGGTCGAGACAATTCCTATTGTTGAGGCCTCGGAGTTTGTAGTACTTTGGTATGCTATGTAGCTCTAGCTAACTTACATACTCAAGGAGAAAGAAATAAACACTGTCATGACCCACTTATTCTAGAAGCCGATTACTTGATAGAATTATCCCAAGGGGCAATGCTGCGTCTTACTGTCAGTTCCTGGGGAGCGGAGTCTGGCTTCTTGATGTTGATCTCAACGCTCTTGCTGCTTTGCTTCACTTGCACAGGAGAACCGTGCACGGTGGCCACTCCTTCAAACATCTGGGACTTGGTTAAGGAAGGGCCAGGNTCNGCCGCGGGTGCTTCTTTCTCCTTCTCCTCCTCATCTCCGTGGGCCGCTTCTCCATTCATGCTGGTTTTCCCACCTACCTAAAGGCCAGGATGAACAGGAAAACACGCGCTTCCGCAACCAAAGATGATAACCAAACACACACTCTGAATCGCCTTAAAGAATCCTCTGTGTGTATCCCTATCTCAAAAGGGAATCAGGCCTCTCCCGTGTTTTCAGGGGTCCTAGCAGCCAGTCTTCTGTCAATATCATCTGTAAGGGCCTTTCTTTGAGGTTNTCAGTCACATCATGACTGGATAACATTTCATGCCCATCTGATTTATGGTGTGCTTTCATTTGAACGTATAGAAAAATCAAGGAATCTTAAACACTTGCCACGTATTTGGGTTTCAGTAATTTTTCAATTTAAGCTGTGATGGCAATTCCACAAATCAAACTGGTTTTTTTCTGGTTAGCATATCGATGAAGGGGGACCTGATCAAGAATATTTTACAGGTTATCTTGCAGTGGAAAGATGGGGTGTTTTTTGTAAAGCTCTCATGGAGGGTGAACATTCTGATATGTTGTATTACAAAAGTGAATCTCATTTTCTATTTAATTTTATAATTCTATTTTTTCCTCAAGAAGAAAATAAGCTCACTAAAATGTGTTTGTTTCACACTCCATATTTAGAGAAGGCAGCAAGAGTGAGAAGGAAAGGGAGGGGCTCGCCCAGCCTATGGACACCTCTGTCCTGCTGTTTGAGGTCGATATCTGTGGTGAGATGACCTCCGATCCAATTCTGACTCTACCTCTCAGCAGCTATGCAATCTCCAGCAAGTTTCTGACTCTCTGTATAAAAGTGCACATTTTGACATAACTTGACCTTCCTCATAGTGTTGTTGTGGGGTTATCCGACCAAAGCGTGCTTAGCACTTGGAGCAACACCTAACACACTACNGGCTATTCTTAGTAGGTCTTCTAAAATCTTTTGAGACAAACAACAGAAGGTCAGACACTGGCTG
>LZPO01067168.1:0-14695 GCA_001675575.1 Neotoma lepida
TCTTGTTGAAGGAGGTGTGGCCTTGTTGAGGAAGTATGTCACTGCAGGGGTGGGCTCTAAGGTCCCCTATATTCAAGCTATGCCTAATTCTGTTCACTTTTTGTTGCCTGCATAACAAGATTTCTGACTGTCAGCTCCTTCTCTGGCAACATATCTGTCTGCATACCACCATGTCTTGCCATGATGATAATGAACTAAATTTCTGAACTGTAAGCCACCCCAATTAAATGTTTTCCTTTATAAGAACTGTGGTGTTCATGGTATCTCTTCATTGCAATAGAAACCTTAACTAAGACATGGGTGAATGAAAAAAATAAATGGAAAGATAGTAACTTTTGCAGTCTTCATCAATTTGAAACCAAGAGAATGAAGTGAAAAGTAGGAATTGCTCTTTGTAATTTGAATCAAATTGCTCATTTTAACTACTGATCTAGATTTTGTTTAACTACTGATCTAGATTTTGTTCAACTTCTGATCTAGTTGTTTAACATCTATGGAATAATAGTCTCTATAATCAATGTACTAACATTTGGTGATTTGACAAATCATATACAACTAACTCCCATCTGGTAAGAAAGCAAATTTGGCTTTACATTTCATTCCAAACCAAAACTCTGAGTCTGCTGAGGACTCAAGTGATCTTTCAGCCATAAGGAGATGTGCTTTGTGGCCGAAGTGTTGTCCACTAGGTGGTGATTTAGCAATCTCAGTTTTCTCATCAGTAACAGGCTCATTTTTGACCTGGCTATGCTCATTTTCATGAAATCAGAAATGNGAGGTAAATGAAGAATTCATACAAGGAGGACACTATGGCTTTTTAAAAATCAAATAGTCAAGGGAAGTCTGGATATTTATGTATAACAAGAAATCCAAGGGAGTCTGCTTAAGGGGTATTAGGAAGTTTATTATGATATAAACTGGGAGAACAACTCACTAAACAGTATAGACAAAATCATTGCAGAGTCCTGGAAGGCTAGTCCCATGCTGCTTCTGCTGCCTGAGTCAATCTATACCTTCCAAGCCCACAAGGGAGAGAAGAGAACCAGGCATACATGCCCCTCCAGTTGTAAGCTAGCCCTGAGGCCATGCCCTAGGGGCTGGAACTTCAAGGCCATAGGTGGAACAGATTCCTACTACATCTCCCCTTTTTGTCTAAATAAGAAAGTTCTAACCTAATACGAAACTATATACAATAGGAACGATTTTCAAGTATTGTCCAGGAGAGGGGAACGGTAATAACATGAACAAAAATAGAATACAACCAAAAAGAACAACATCAAACAAGAAACATATACTAAAAACACTGTCTCTACCAAATACAATTGGAGTGAAAGAAGGAAGGAAGGAAATTTTAGTTTAGCTATATTCCCAGTAGGAAAAGAAATATGCTTAATGGCAGATTGTCTCTACTATACCACTTCTGTTTAAAAGTTTTAGAACCCCAAAATCTTTAAGTAAATAGCTTAATTTGCNCTAGTGTGTTTCTGCTTTTCTGAAAGCATAACTAAATTATTTTAATGAATGTTTGTTTTTCTTTTAATAGTTTTCTTTATGTCTTTCTGTCGATGTATTTTTGAAACTAAAGCATTATACATAAGTTATTTTGCATTTTATTTCTATTTTTGAAGGAACATAAGCCATTGTGCCAACATACCACATTGAAATATCCAATTTATGCATTTATCTCTCTCAATGAAACTTAAGCCATCCTGATCTGGAGCTGTTTTGCTTTCTTTTTGAGTCTTTCTTCTTTTTAGGTCTCTGTAATGATATCCATATGTTGGTGAGGGGAACCTTGTTTTAAGAGTAGTGAGAACTGCACATGTCTGTGGGAAGAGGATAAGCATTTAGAATACACTTGCAAATTTTATTGGTTTACAAAATGGCAGCAGTAGGCTTTCTTCTATGGTCTATGGACTCTCTATCCATGAGTAATGTGCTAAGTTTACAGTACAGTAACAGACAGAAATACCCTCTTTTGAGCTGCCCTTACATTCAATAAGACGCCTGTTGGTTACCCTCTAGATAAAAATTTCTTCATTTGGTATATCATCTTAGGCCATTGTTGTTGTTTATTGTTGTCTTTAACTACTGTACAGGACTACTGACAGATCTTCTTCTTTGGTGATTTGCATAATACCTTCCAATACTGTGAGAAGTAGTGCTTGGAGAGGAGTCTATCAGCTAATAAGTCCAGCTTGATTCCTCTAAGACCTGTTTCCAAAGTATGTGATGTCATACATTCAAGTTCTAGGGGGCAAACAAGGACAATGTTAATAGCCTACATGGTTTTGAGAGTCTCCTGCACTTCTCTAACCAAGAACTTGAAGGGAGTTTTCCTGTGCCTAGCACTGGAGATTGTGTTAGGTAGTCTTTGAATATCATTATCTCTCCAAATGGCATAACTTCATTTAAACTATGTATATATGTATGTATGTATGTATTATGTGTGTATGTATGTATGTATGTATCTATCTATCTATCTATCTACCTATCTATCTGTCTATCTGTCTATCTGTCTATCATCTATCTATCATCTATCTATCTGTAATCTCTGTGTATTATATATGTATTTTGAAGTAAATATAAAATAATGTTTTCNTATGGCTTTTCAAGATTTTTGGTTTTCCTTTGTTTATCCTTCAAAGATGTGAATGATATAAATAATTTACTCTGTTAAAATTGGATGACCTTCTACAATGAAATAAATGGTCAAATCTTCTCTGCTTTAAATTTTAGTGAGCAGATTCAAGAGTGTTTATACTATTTTGCCAGTTAGCAATAACTTACTTTGCACAATTGTCATGGATGTGTCTGTGGGGGGGGTTGTCTTTATTGTTCATTATGGTAGGAGGTCCCAGTCCACTGTGAGAAATACGATTCCCTGGGCACTTGGTCCTGAGTTGTACAGGAAAGGCAGCTAAACAAGAATTTATGAGTGAACAAGCAAGCACTATTCTGCCATGGTTTCTTTTGAAGTTCCTTCTCTGATTTGCCTNAATGATAGACTGTAAGCCATAAGTTGGTGCAAACNCTCTCCTTCTCTAAGATGCTTTTGTGATAGTGTTTTACCATAAGAACAGGTAGGAAGTCAGATAACTATCAAAGGTACTTTCNTAGTGAATTGTAGAACATCAGTAATGGTCTCAATAACAACCATNGAAGACAAAATGCCACATCCATAGCGAGTTTGTTCTTTCCCCATCAAAGTCTGAAGCCAACACTAGAAACAAGAGAATGTACTGAATATCTCATAACCNTGTGTAGTGTTAGGAAGAGTTAGNTTAGAAGAACCAAAAATTATTTGACTGTACTTTTTAATATTTATTTTATTCCTAACTATGTATGTGTGGAAGAGGGAGAAAAACACAGACAGAGAGGGGGGAGAAGACAGACAGACAGAGAGACACAGAGAGAGACAGAGTCAGAGACAGAGAAAGACAAAGGGGGGCACAGAGGCCCACAGAGACCACAGGGTCATCAAGTACCCCACATAACAACTGGCATGAGGTTAAGGTGCCTGACTTTGGTGCTGGAAGCCAAATTCCAGTCCTTTGCAAAGGCAGTATGTGCTCTTATCTGCTGAGGAATCTCTACGGCCCTTTGGTAGAACAATGGTGAACGATGAACAGACTAAATATATTTGTATTTGAACAACAGAGTTCAGAAGAAATGCAACTCATTGTATTTCCTGATTTTTCTAAGTTCACAATATGGATTGTGGAATTTAACTTCCAATAAAAATTATTTTCAGCTGATAGAAATGCTTGCCAAGTGTGATTTGACCCTTAAAGAGAANTGCAGGCTAAGGTCAGGTAAATGGATTGGAGACGAGCAGCAGCTCTCCCAGACTGAGGGGCAAATGTGGAATGCAGAGGCTTGTGGGGTATTTGTTTCTGGAGCTGCATGCTTTTGAGCAGAAAAACATTTTTGCCTCAGTTTCCTTGTCTACAAGACAAAGTCCTGGAAACAGTGGTTTTTAGGGTGCTTTGGTTCTGCCTGTTGTGAGATATTTGTACAATGTGGGAAAATGTTTTGCTGTGATTGGTTTAATAACCAGCTTAATGGCCCATAACTAGGCAGAAAGTATAGGTGGGACTTCCAGGCAGAGAGAGGAAGTAGGAGGAGATGAGATACAGAACAAGCAGGATGAGTGGGAGGAGAGGTAACAGTCACCAGACATATGGCAGAACATAAATGAAGAGAAATGGGTTAATTTAAAGTAGAAGAACTTAGAAACAAGCTTAAGCTATAGGCCAAGCTTTCATGATTAATAATAAGTCCATGTCATTTTTTTTGTGAGCTAGCCGCCCAAAGAAAAATCCCTTTGCATTTTCCTTCTAATTAGTGAAGAGCTTGAATTTTGATATGAATCTGAGTGAACATAGGACAACAATTTATCATTCTACACATTAATGTTCTAATGAACAATTTCTTTATAGGTTGGGGCACTACTGCATCCACAAAAATAGGTGAAAATACAGTGTCATTTTTAAATTTTCAGTCATTGGATATCAGTCTACTGAGTGTCTTCAAAATAATGCTGTTTAAATAGTTTGCATTTGAAAATCAGTAATAACGTTAGGAGAGTTAAAAGATGCAATACCTGTGAAGTGATTCTGTAAGTCAGAAAATAGATGAGTTGTTATGAATTGGAGAATATGAAGCCTATCAAACAATAGGCTTTACANGATTGTTTTAAGTTTAGTCCTGTCCTGTTCTGGTTACCCTGAACATGTTATACCTCACAGGAAAAAATTCTTTGATAACCCAGTGTAACAATTTGACTCAAAACAAGTATTTTTATCTTTTCATTCAGTGACAATGATTGATTTGATAGCTTCTCATGAATTGTAATCATGTACATTACAATAATATGACTTATGGTCTCAGAAACAAGAGACACTTCGAAGAGATGGAGACTTAACAAGGCCTCAGAGTAAAAATAACAATACCATGCCTATAAATTTAAAAGCTATTCCAGTAGGCTTGGATAACGAGGCATAGTGGGGATGGGTGAGAAGGCTGTGGCCACAAGGAGAAAGATAACTCTGAGGGCCAGGCACATCACTGCAAACTTCTGAAAGTCAATTTCAGCCCTGAGGTAAGTGTGAAACTAATGGACTCAATGTGAAATAAAACCAACATTAAATGAAATCACAATCCCAAGCACATGATCATGAAAAATCAGTGGAATATTAGAGAAAACTTCTGTGAAGAAAGTAGAAATGAGTTAGATATGAACAATGCTGCAGAGATGACAAATTGTCAATATTGTTTCTTCTATAAATTAAATATGTGCTCCATTACAGCTTCCTTCTCAAGATACTCTGCTTCCAACATGTGATTTCTTTATTGTCATATCACAATATTCTACAAACAGCAAATTAAAAAGAAATAATCTCTCTCAGTTGAAGTGTACTTTCAAATCCCTGTTTTCGATGGCCAAATGTATGTAATTTTGTTGAAGGTACCAGAGATTCTGAATCTAGATTTCATGGGAAGTTTGTATTCTTCATTCTTTCTTGAACTTGGTGAAATTCTTCAGCAGTGGAAATCTCTTTGAAGTCTGGTTGATATGCCAATGTCGAATCAAATTTTATGAACTTCAAAGCCTGCTCTGTTGTACAGGATATCCTGGTGAGGCTAGATATTGCAAAGAGAAATGAGAATACTACCTGAAAATTTTAACTAACTTGGTCCTAAAACACTATGTAAACTTTCTCCCTTTGTGAATAATCACAGTATTTTTATATACTTACAATATTTTATATTTTGTTATTATTAATATTTCAAATTTTTGATGTATGAACATTTTATTCTATAGAATCTGCTAAGCTTATTTTACCTGGGATTTTACTTTTTTTCTTCCTGGAAGAAGTATTTGTAAAAACTCTGAATCCTCACAAATGTTTTATCTATGTGTCCTTTGATAAATTACTTTGAAAAATGGAATTCACAAGAAAAATCTACATTACAAAACTTATGAAGGAACAACACAGTGTGTATCCTTAAAATTCATTTGAAGTTAATTTGGAGCATTTGATTAAGGTTAATTTCTTTCTTGTTTTGTTATAAATTGCTGGAAACTATTAGCACAGTTAATATTCAGGTTAACTTATTTTGATTGATTACCTGTGGTGATGAGGATATAAATGATTGTTTAGAATGAGGTGACATCCTATTAAAATGCTGTTTTATAACCCTCTTCAAATAAATCAAAAGCTTTATAAAAAGACAACAATCTTTGTAATTTTTTTTGCATTTAGATGGTTGTAAAAAAGATTAATTAAATTAAGTTGTTTAATTTTTATCAAATTGATATTGAGAGTAAACTATATGCTAGGTATTATAATTCAGGCAAAATAAATAAAACAAATATGCCTTTCCTTATGAAGCTCTCTTTTACAGTATAGAGAGAGCCATTAAAAGGCATAACAGAGAAGTAAATTAAATAATAACAGTAAGAAACAGTAATTGTATGAAAGTATTCCAAAAAAGACTAGCTGCAGAGCAAGATTAGCAGGGTCAACAATGAAGACTGTTGATTAATTGTGTGCCAATTTTGTAAGGATCAGAAGAGTTAAGCCTTGGTGATCTAACTCATGAGCCAAGACTTGAAGGGAAGAGAGTGATTGCTGTGGGAAGCCAGAAGGATGAATACAGGAGTATCCTATGATGTGAACTATGTGAGGGGCCTAACGTCTGGGAGAGTAATAGGAGTTAGAAGAGACTAGAGGAATCATATTATGAAGGTAACTAGTGCTATTTTAAAGAGCAAATTTTATGCAGTTGATCTTATAGGAGCAAACTGAATGATTTTGAAATGTTGTGTTATAGTTGACTTGTTGAGACAAGACAGTTAAATTTGTAAGTGGAAGGGATAGTAGGGTACCAAGAGACAACTTTTCACACAGTGGCAGGAAAACCATCAGACCCAGATATCATTATCGAATAGAACCAACAAGATTTCTGCCTGGATGATGTGGAAGGTAAGAGATGGATTGAGGGATTACAGATGACTCAGATTTTTTTCTTTATATTTAAATAAACAAACAAACAAAAGCACAATGGGACTGTCACCAAGATTGAAGGGGAACAAATCCAAGAGGAACAAGTTGTTTGTTGCTGGTGCTTTGTGAGTGGTGTAAACAGAAATTCGATTTTGATGAAATAGGCTTATCTTTGTGACACAATTTCCTCCTCATATGTATTTTAATAATAACATTATCTAATTATAGTTACAGTGTTTGAGGACTACTACTATTTAGTGTGGTGATATTTTGTTTGTGATCTCACAAATAAAGCTTGCCTGAAGATCAGAGTGTGGAGCTAAGCCACTAGTTAGCCATAGAGACAGTTGTGGCATATACCTTTAATCCCAGCACTTGGGAGACAGAGACAGATGGATCTCTGTGAATTCAAGACCATCCTGGGCTACACAAGATTGATCCAGTCTAAAACAGAAACAGAGCCAGGCAGTGGTGGCACACACCTTTGATCCCAGCATTTTGATTAAAGGAATTTCACTCCTTTAATCCCAGCAGTAGGAAGTAATATGGCTAGGCCTGGANAGGAATATAAGGTGGGAGAAGACAAGAGCTCAGTCTCTTTTAGGCTGAGGATTTGATAGAGGTAAGAACTAGTGGCTGGCTGCTCTGCTTCTCTGTTCTTTCAACTTTCAACCTGATAATTGACTCTGGGTTTTTATTATTAAGACCAATTAGGATTTGTGCTACACACTAGGGAGACACACATTTCACAATATATGTTACATCTGTACAGTCTTGGACCTTGTAATTTTAGCAAACCCTCCATAAAAATTTGGGGGACCAATCCTCGTTGCTACAATCAAGTACAAATAATAGTTTCTGTTATCTCCTATTGAGTAAATGCCTGGATCACAGATACAAAGGAAATGTTACCCTTTTCTTTTATAATATTGACATTTTTTGAGTAAATGGATACCCTTTTCTTTTTTAATATTGTCATTTTTTTGAGTAAATGGATAAACTTTAGAGTAGGAAGTAAATATATTTTGAAGAAGTGATTATTTTTCCCAACAGAATCATTTTAATTAAGTCATTTTAATACAAGTGTCTTTTGGAAGGGATGGGGTAGAATGAGTGAAACAAACTATCAGAACTAATTATTTTTAAGGTCAATCAAAATAGAAATGCCAATGTTAAAGTTTTTTAAATGTAATACATATCATAGTGAGTATAGTAGTGACTACATTAATTTTTAGAGCTAAAATATTTTTGATATGACTCAAGAATCCAATGTACTTAAATATCCTTAGCTTTCTTTACCTCTTTTAAAAAATGATAGACTTCATCTTCCATACTTGTTAAATAATTTCATCCAGAATGTCACCCAAAGACTTATGTGTTAGAGACCTAGTAGCCAGCCNGTGACAGCACTGAGAGACAGTTGACCTTTTAGGAGGTGGGGCTTGGTGAAGAAAAGTTAGATCATTAGAGACGCATCTGAAAGTGAGCATTAACGGCAGATGGTGTGCCTGAGCTCTGAAACTATGTCTGGCCAGCCCTCTCCCAGACATGATGAGGAGAGCAGCTTTGCCCTAACGTTCACTTAATACCAGAAAGTTCTACCCTGCTACTGGTCCCAAAGTGTTAGAACCAAGTTACTGTTGAATGAGGCCTCCCAAGCTAAGAGCCCTAAATAAGCCTTACCCCTTTTTATGATTGTTGTCCTGAGTATTTTCACAGCAATAAAAGCTGAATTACGTTATTTGATGTGATATCCAAAGAATGTCAATAAAATTGTACACAATTATGTGGAAGATATATATATATATATATATGTATATATGTGTATATATATATATACATACACACATATACACACACACAAATGAATATGACATACAATGTTCAATTTCTTTTTGCTATCTATCATAATAACAATCTCTAGGAGTTTAAGAAATCTATAATGAACTTACATGTAGAATCAATATGACTTTAAGAATCAGAGCTAATTCCCAATCTGGCAAAGGAATGCAAGTAGAGAGTTCTATTAGTCACAGGTATCACTGTGTTACCCAACAAATCTAAAGAATAAACAGTCTTTTACTGACTACCTTTAAATGACTATTTTGTGTTATTTTCTTACAGCAATTTTTAATCAGTTTGCCAAAAACAGCTTAATATGATTTGAAGAAAAATCTTCCTTTACCTGCTAGAATTTTATTCAAGACTAATTTTAAAGCCATTGGGAAATAATATAAAAAAAATAAGAGAAACTCACACAAGATGTTCTGANAATCCTCAAATTTGAACTATAGTTGTTATTTTAATTATGTTTAATATCTCTGTTTCATTATAGAAAGCTCAACAGGCCCCAGCTTACACTGAGGACTGTATGTCCAGATGAAGATGAGTTAAATCAGGAAATGAATGATAAAGGTCACTTTATTCAAATAGTATGAATGTTATACTAAAGAACCTGTACCATATGAAGAAAATGACTTGATGTTTCTGTGTCTAGAATCACATCTATTATGTTCATTGCAATTGTTCACATTAATTACATAGCATATTCTGAGTATTCATCATCCCCTCAGAATATTCATCATCCACAATGCCAGACAGGATCAGTGTACAAATGACTGGCAGCCAACCTGCAAGGATGCTGTGGTGCACTTCACAGACCGCTAACAACTGTCATTATTCAATATTACAAAACATGTATTGTTATTTGTGTGCTTTGGAAAATTCACAAAGGCAATCTTGGCTCTTAAAACAGCCCATGCTGAGTAAACTAATTGGAGGATGATTCATGCTGCTGCTCCAGTGACATATACATAACTCTCTGTGTAAACATTGCAGAAAAGAACATAGATTGTCTTTGAGCTGTTTTAGGCAGCCATTGACATTGCCATTTTGCCAGAAGAAATTACTGCTGGGGACAACAGAGACACACAGTCTATCTACTCTCACCATGCACACAAAAAAGCCCTTCTAGGTAGTGGTTTCAGTTCAGCACATTCATTACCCTTTAATTGCTTCTAAATTGCATTGTGACCTCTCACATAAGAAGCTAAATCTACCTGACTAAAACTAGCAAAGGGTTGGCATGAGTACTGTGTAAAACTTTTTGTCAGTTGGTATATAAAAATATGTGTGCATATTTGGTCATGCTTATGCAGCTGTAAAGTATAATTAAAAGGCAAATGCATTACTGTGAAAATACCTCAATGCTACAAATAAACATATTTCACCCAGCTATTTATCATGACATATAACATTAAATACAGCTCATATTAAAAATTTAAATGCCAAACCACTCAATAAACGTATTACCGGGTCAGATGTTGTAAATGTCTGAGAGAAAATGCAGAAACAATTTCAAAATTAAGCATTTTATTTAAGTGTCTTTGCTGTGGAGAATAATTCTAGGATGAAAGATAAGTGTGAGTATTTTAGGTTGGTGCACAGTAAGCACACTGCCATAAAAAATAAACTACCATGTCAAACACTGTGAGAACTGAGGTATAAAACTGGGGCTTCCTTGGAAGATTTACTCAAAGCTATTTCTCCATCGCTCATAGAAGGCACACACATCATCCAACTTTCAAAAAAGTGCAATTGGAAAGCTCATGTTTCTGGGCCTTTAAAGGAAAATGCCATAATTCAGAACCTTAAGTAGAGTTTTCATTTTGCCTCACCTATCTGCATTTCTTTCCTATACCTATTTTCATAGTTCAGTAAAACAAAGTAAAAATGTCAACAGGGAGGAAATTAACTGATTTTCTTCTTTCAGTTCTTAAGTCAGTTCTTTATTACCAATTAAAGTTGTTTTNAGAAAAAGAATTAGAAACAGTTAGAAATGTAGCTCCTTTCCAAGCAAGAAAAATGCCAGTCATGTCCCANCATAAAGACCAGCAGGTAGTCAGTGATACTGAGCTGGGCCAGATGGAATATCATCAGTATCAAGTTTTGCTTTTATGTCATAGGCAGGTGTTTAAATGCCTATCCTCCTTCAGCTTTAATGGATGCAGTCTTTCAGAATTATAGGAGACCAGGATGAGCAGAAAGCTAGCAGCATTTGGAGAAAAATGAAGGAGAAACCAGCCAAAGGGATTATAATTTCTCTATTTGTTGCTGATGATGTGGTTCATTAGACAACATTTAAGATGAGGAATTTGCTATTTCAATGTTGATGAGAATAAGCAAATACTTAGAGGAAATAAATTCTAATGCTACAGACATATTTTGGTGACAGAATTCTACAGTAATATTTTTAAATAAACAAGGCATGTTGGAATTCAATATATACATATACAACACACATTACACACACACATACATGAAGTGATTATTGATATTTTGGAACATGGAAAATCCATCACGTGGAAGGTGGAGATAGGTAACATGATAAAACCATTGATAGGAGAGTGAGGAAGTCCCCTGATTCTGAAGAGAAATACAAGGAGGTAAAAAATAGCCTCTGAAATGAAGCACACAGGGATTGGAGGAGTAAACATAATTTGCAGCTAATCTCTTCAATGCCAATAGATTGTGAAAGTTGATATTGGAAGAGTATGAGNAGGAAAATTATGGGCAGTTGTCAGAGGCTGGAAAGTATGAAAGAAAGAGTGGTAAGTAGAGAGTAATGATGCATGCGACATCTAGATGATGACCATGGAAAAGACTGACTCAAATGGCTCTTTTCTAAAAATAATTGTATAAAGCAAAGTATATAAAAGGAAGACTTATAGGCAGAGTTTTCCTATCCTGACCACCTGCTCCCAAATAACCAAGCAGCCACTTCCCAAATAACTAACTCAGAGACTTAATATAAATTGTAAATGCCAGGCTAATAGCTCAGGCTTGTTACTACCTAACTCTTACATTTAAATTAACCTATATTTCTATACAATATGCTTTGTCATGTGTCTCATGGCTTGTTACCTCACTTTCTACTTGTCCTGCTTCCTCGGTGGCTGGCTGGCATCTTTTCTGACTCCACCCATCTTCTTCTCAGTTTGGCTGTCCCACTTATACTTCCTGCCTGCCTACTGATCAATCAGCACTTCATTAACCAATGAGAGTAATCCATATTTACACTGTACAGAAGCATTATCCCACAGCAAAGACCAGGTCCTGTTAAAGTGGCCAAGGGAATAACCTAGAACGTTTCCAGTGATAAATGTCAACAAACATGACAGTGAGCCCTAAGTGAATAGGACCATCATAATGGTAAGCTCTGAAAGCTGATGAAGTTCTCAAATGGATAGTTCCAAACTCATAGCCTCACAGACTACCCAGCTTGTTAAACCTAGTGGGACAAAAAAGGAAACCAAAAGTTATAAACATGAGAGAGGNATTTGTAGAGAAGAAAAGGGGACCAGTAGAGATGGGGAGGGAAACAAAAGATGTGTGGAGAATAATCAGAATGCACTGCATAGGTATGCAATTACCAAATAACAACATTTNATATGAAAAGTAGTTTATAAAACTCATAGAATTTGGTATACTACTTACACCTTATATTTTCATATAATAATAATAACATATGATAGCTGCATAAATAAATAATAATGTTTCATTTAGGTAAATGGCCCCATAAGAATATTATATATATTCTTATATATATATATATGAATAATATATATATGGTATGTGTTATCCTTTCCACATATTATAATAATCTTTTGATGGCTTTTTGTTTCTCTGACAAAATACATGAGGAAAACAAGTTAGAGAAAGAAATATTAATTTGGCTCGTGGTTTTAGAAGCTTTGGCCCAAGGCCCCCTGGTTCTAGCACTTTAGCCTACATATAGCAGAGTATCATTGAGTTGAGCTCATGGACAGAGGAGATAAGCGGGTCCACCCCCTTGACAGTCCCCTCCCAGGGTCTGGGAAGAATCTACAACCAGCTGATAATTTATTCTTTGATGATATGAAATGAATCTATGTACAGAAAACTCTTTAGTCCATGTTCTTTATTCTTCTGATAAGTTCTCTCTATACATAGCTTCTATTCTGCTCTCATTGCCCCATCTATGTTTTCATTCATCTAGATCCTTCCCATCTTAGCTCCTCTCCCACCTCCTTCTTCCTCATCTCATTCTTCCCCATCTGGCTCTTACACCTTCCATCTTGTTCNTCTAGTTCTCTCTTCTAGCCCCTCAACCTAGTTCTTGCTCTTCTTAGTTCATTCCTCTCCAGCTCTTACCCAATGAGTTCTTCTATTCTCTCTTCTCTTCTCCATCTCCTCTCTGTTCTTCTCATTTGTTCTCCCCACTGAGAATAAAACTGCCTNTTTATCCCTTTGACCCTTATCTCTCCAAGCCATCTCTGCTCCTGCCATTTCTGGCCAGTGTGTTTGGTCGCTAGGCAACTTGGCTAGGCAACTTCTATCATAGCTAGATGTACCTGTAAGTTGGAACCCTATTAGTTCTAAGTTAATTGTTAAGGGTGGATCTAAAACTAAAGATAAGACTTATGTGAGGAGAAAGCTAAGATTAATTAGCATATCCACCGGGCCTGAATTCCTGCAAGGTCATAAAGGCAGGTAAGAGTTTCCTGAGGCAGTGATTGTCAGGCTTTCTTTTACAACCTGAAAATGGAGTGGTTAAAGGAGGAGGGCAGCTGAGGGCTAATATCAGTATGTCAAAAAGGGAATTTATGTGCTCAATCTACATTCCTAGAAGTGGTTAGTTAAGTTAGGGGGTCTATAAAGTTAGTAAGGTTGTAAGAAAGGAAGGTCCGAGCTAAATTGTACGAAGCTAATATTTAAGGTTCACCTGACCTAGGCGGTATCTCCGTGTGGAATTTACCTTAATACATGAGTTTTATTGTGTGGTGGTCTGGACTGTTATTTCTGGTAGTCCTGGAATATGGCTAAGGGAGATATCTGATTCCAGTGCTAAAAGGAGGAGAAAGGGATGGGCCTGAGAGGGAAGAGACCTTTCCTGAAGTTGTTTTCCAAATACCTCGAACATATATGTCCAAAGAGTGATTAGCCCACTGTTAGCANTTCTTAGGAAAAAATTAATTGGAAAGCTATGAAAGCACACATGATATTCATAACAGAAACAGTTGATACATAACAAGCCAAATAGCACCAAATACTCCCTATAATTTGGCTTCCTCTGAAAGAATTCCTTGAACCCTTCAGATAGTGACTTTGCCATAACCAGCTGAGTTCTTAAAATATATTCCTGCGGCCCGTAGCAAGGAGGTTTTTCAGAAATGTATTTCATTTTTAAAATCTGCTGTCCAACTTCCAGTTGCAAATTTACATAATGCTTAATCCCCCAAATTTGCATCAACTGCAGTTTACCCATCTCTTCAAATGGTAAACACATTTTTACATGCCTCTAACTAAAACAATCTTGGAATCATCATTTACTCAACAGTCTTTGACCTGCTGTCAAAGTGAACGTATCAGGCTCTGGGGACTTTCCATGGGAGACCCTGTGTTGGAGGAGGTGGGGTAAGGATGCAGGGTGGGAGGAGGGAGGAGAGGGGGTTCTGTGGTTGGTATGTAAAATAAGAAAATCTTTTAATAAAAAAAAGAAAAAATATTCAAACCAATATAAAACTCTTTGGAATTTCCCAAATAAACACAGCTAGATTGATTTCTGGGTGTGAAGTAGCAGACAATGAATGACAACAAATATAACACACATACACACTCACAGAGAGAGAGAGAAAGAGAGA
>LZPO01067170.1:0-24493 GCA_001675575.1 Neotoma lepida
GGGGGGGGCGGAATATGTGTTTTTATCACATCCATAACTTGAAGGGCAGTGTTTCATAGGAAAGAAAGAAGATTCTGGTGGTTGGATTTCCTATCAATTTCATAAATTCTTAGAGAAATGAGTGATACTAGGTTTCAAAAATGTTTAAGATTAGCCTGGGAAATATTAGTGTGCTAGAAATTAAGAAATTTATTTTAAGAAGAATTATGTCAGGGCTGGGAAAATGATTCAGTTTTGGGGCAAGCATGAGTACCTGAGTTCAGGTCCCCAGCACCCACATAAACAATAAGCAGGTTTGGCAGCTGATTTGTAATCCCAGAACCCAAGACACAGACACAGGGTGTCCCTGGGCAAGCGGTCTAAATGGTCTAGTGAAATCTTCAGGCTCTGGATTCAAGTGAGTGACCCTATCTCAATAAATAGAGTGAGGAACAATGGAGGAAATATGCAACATCAAACTCTGGTCTCTGTGCACAAGCACACACACACACACACACACACACACACACACACACTACATGAATGTGCACACAGACATACACACACATGCACACACACACGGCCACACACAGACATATGTGCATAAATATACATGAGCCACATCACACGAACACGCATGTACATATGAATACACACAACACACATATACCCACACAAAAACAAATGAATTGTATCACATCAACGGGACACAGCAGACAACATGAAGATGAGAAAATTTAGTAAAAATATAACCACAGTGAATGAAGACACACCATGAATATATGAGTTTATAATGATGCACCTCTCCCAGAAAGGCTCTACGTAGGGTATGTTTGGAATTGGAATATGTAGCATATTGTCAAAAGCCTCAATGAATACCAGAAGAAGTCTTGAATATCTCATGTAAACTAGATTTCAGAATAACTAAATAATTGATCTATACACTCTTGGTGAACTGAAACTTTAAAAAAACTAAGTGAAAGTGTGTGAGGCTCATTATACTGGTGAAGCAGGCTGACCCCTGACCTTGCTGATCCATCTTAGTAACAGTGAGAGCAGGATGACCAGACAGGTGCCACATAGAAAGCTACAGTACAATTTCAGCACCATCTATTAATAATTAGAACTGAATTTAATGTAATCAGCCACAATCCACTGACTAAATCTAACAGACAAAAAAATGGCAATGGGAAGTAACCGAACAAATGCAGGATGCAAAACTCTCTAACTGTTGCATCAAGCCAGGGGAGTAAATGGACCAAAGAAGCCCAACCTAACAACAAAGTACGTTGTATTGATGTTATTTGGATCCTTGTTGCAACAAGCCCTATGTAGACAGACATTTTAAAGCCCATCAGTACTTTGAATACAGATTGGAAACATGAGTGCAGATTATATTTGGTAATTATTCATTTTTTTTAGGCCTGGGGCATGGTAACTAATTGAAGAATAAGAGTCTTTAGCCCATTGTGTTTACAGGTAAAATAAAAAGATACTTGTATTTTTTATTGTTTAATAGTTTCATACATTACGTAATGAGCCTTAGTCGTTTGCAAGCCCCATTGCCTTCCATCATCCCATGCCTCTCTCTCTGAAGCCTTTCTTCCTGAGCCCTTCTCTTGCTTTCACATCTTTTTTCTTTTTCTGTGTATCCACTAAATTTAGAGGTTTTTTGTCCCTGTGTGGGTGGGAGGCTATTTACTGGAGCCAGGGTGAATTATCAGTGGTTACATCACTGAAGAAAAGGACACCTCTTCCTCCAACTGCCGTGAACTGCTAAGGGACCCTTAGGGAAGGATGAGGTCCCATGATTTTTCATATATTCCTCAAAACACATTTTCAGGAGAAGGTATCTAAGGAAAAACTTGTTGGGAAATGTTGATCACTATTGAAGTTCAGTATGCAGTTCTACTTTGTGGGGTCTTTTCTTTTGTTTATCCTTTCAACTCAGTTTTAAAATCAGTGCTTAGATCTGGATAATAGAATAGGTTTTTCAGATCTGGATGTCTACACGTATGCAATAGACTGATGGATTTTCTATCTAGTTTTGTAGTGTAACAGTATGATAAAATATCATATCATTGTTATCTATCCTTAAGATTCTGTGTCGGGTATTAATTTATTAGGCAAAATTTCGACATCAGCTGTGTTTATTCTTGGTATTTTCTGATTAATATCCTTGGCAACAGCTGAATACATGTTCTGAATTGTTTCCTCTAAAAATGATGGTAATGAAAATAATGTTATACTCTCAGTGAGGCGCCCTGAGACAGCATAGAGATGCAGAGCACCTTTTGAAGCCACATACCTGAATTTGGGGTCACCTCTTCATCTCAGAATAAAAAGGAATTGAGAGCTTTGCCTCTCAGTGCATATTCACAGATTGCACAGGAACAAATGTTTGCTAAGTTTCCTAGTAATATAGCAGCCATTTGATGCTCCAGGATTCTCCAAGATGACAGCTGGGACTGCTGCAATCTGAGGAAAGGCCAGCTCCAAGGCTCACACGACATTCTCTGAAAGATGCAGTTTGTTAGTGAAATAGTAGCAGGTTGTCAACACCATTGATGTTTGGTGTCTGCACACATTCTAATACTGGTATCCATCATTCTGGCATTTGTATTCAAATATGTATTTGGTAGTTGCTTTATGAAGAGTGAAAAAAGATCCTTTTCAAACAAATAGAATGAAAGCTGTCACTTCTATGAGGTCTATAAAGGTCAGGTGACATCTATTNAGTACTTGGGAAGAACTTGTACAGGTTCTCATTTGCATATGACTTCTAAGTATTTAGTGAGCAAAAGTAAGGCAAGTGTTTGCCTAGGTCCAATCCAGTTTATTTCTACCTGTTATTGCTCCAAATCCCTTACCAACTCAAGGAGTCTGATAATATAAAAACATCCTGAAGCTTTTGCTTCCAAATCTTTGCTAGCTTACAAGTGGACTAAGGATTGAGATACTGGGTGGCAGCCCTGCCAAGCTGAGGAGAGAACAGAGCCTCTGGGTCTATATACTGAAGGTTAATTGTGCATCAAAAGGAAACTTGAGAAGCTGAGTTCCAGAAGCCTCCACCAGCTGCTGGTCCATTTCTCCTTGTTACCCCACATACATGGAGTGAATACACTAAGCAGCATAGCAACTCATAGAAGGATTTTTATTGAAGTCACCGAGTGTAGAGCAGGCTAATTTAAAATCAACCATGACTTTAAATAGGGTCTGAAAGTTTCACCTGGGAGTCAACACTGCAAGCCTGTAAATAAACTTGGAGTTAATGAAAGTATTCTTTATAAAGCCCTATAATTCAATTTAAAAGAAAAATTTAAGTGATACATTAAGAGCTAGACTATGAATTCAGTTGAGTTGTATATATATTGCCTTTCACAGGGAATTTTGAAAGACTCCACAGCTCTTTATTAAAAAGAAAGGACACCTGTTAAGGTAGATAATGACCCTATTCAATTATGTAATTGATTATATATATGTATTTATGATCTATATAATAAATATATTTATGAATCAATGCATTATGTATTTATTCAACAAATATATGCATTGACTATTGTGTTCTATGTATCATTCTAAGAGCTTAAAACACTCAATAAAGCTTGTGTTCAAGTGAATATACAACAAAAATGAATCTACAAGGGTGACAATTTCCCCAGATCTGGAGATGGAAGGAGTACTACAATTTTGCAATATAATAAAAAAAAATTGTGTCTAGGAAGACTTTCCCCATTGAAAGAGTAGTCTGTGCTTATTGCTACCAACAGGCTAATATTTGACTCTAAGGTCTATAGACAGATTTAGATTTTGGGAGACACAATAATCATGAGAACTGGTGTTTAAGAAATCGTTGCTCTCCTGGACAGGAATAAGATAGTCAAAAGATTTCAGGAACATTCTGTGAGCTTCAAGAAACTGCTTACAGGAAGGCTGTATGAATGAAGCCAGAAACGGCTTTCTAAATCTGGTTTCCATGCAAAAGGATCTGAATTATATCCTGAGGAGGGTAGGTAGAAGGATGATAATTGAAGGATATTGGTTCTGGGAAATACAGTTTCTATGAGTCTGTGTCAGATAACAAAAAGATTATGCAACTAAGAATATAGGAGATAAACTGCCATTGTTTTCAAAAGATAGCTCCACTGGCCTTTCACACCCTTCCCTCTACCACGTTTCTTATAATGTTTAGAAAGAAAACACTGCTGAGAGAGAAGATATTAAGACATAGCCTTACATATGTAAGAAGCTTCAGCGTGTTTACACTGTTTATGATTCATTGCTATTCCCTCTCCATGGGAAAATTTCACCAGTGAAACACTCACATTCTTCCATTGTAAAATAAAAGCTTAAAAATAATACCCATCCATCCTTGTAAAACGACAAGCCAATTTAAACTCAGGGGGGAACAACTCGAAATAAGTTGGGGAAGGGTACCAAGGAGCTTTCATTTACTGACTTGTGTTGGCTCACTAGATAAGGACATACTCCTTCACTTTTATGTTGGCTGATCTCCCATTGACCCTCAGAGCCACAATGCAGCATCCATCACCAATTGAACAGAAGGATTTTGCTCTCTGATTGCATCCATTGACACTTTTTCTTCCTGAAGACAGATTGTTTTCTTTCTTCATGGAGTATATTTAACTCAAGTCAATTTTTATTTCATTCAGTTCTGAAGACATGTTGTTTGTAGGGGAGGAAAATCTTCTTTGCAAATTCCAATGGAATGATGTACGTAATTTTCATATTACTACAACATTTTAGAGTATAAATATCTGATTGTTTTTTATTTGAGTATTTCTGTAAGCACAACATCAAAACAGCCTTGATGTTTGCAGAAGAACAGCAGTTCGGTGAGTTGGTGTGTGCAGTTAAGAATCAGTCACAGAAGAAAACACTGTAGGCTGGTTTACAGCCCCCAAATTTACTGAGCCAGATGTGGGTACTTTAAAGCATCATTGATGGGCTAACCTTCTCTGAGAGGTGAAACAAAGTTCTTTTTAAAAGTGGCCTAAGAATCTGCCTCACTTAAGAAACCAATGGCATCTGAGGTGATAACAGAACAGAGTCACTTCAGGCTGGCTGCCCAACTTGACTGAAAACTTAGTGACAGATAAAGCATAAATCAGAGCTCTTATCATCCCCCTTCCTTGCTTGCCAAATGGGGGTTTAGTTTATCAGTGACCTGGGGCCCACAGACTGCTATTCCCCTTAGAGCTAGCCAGCCTGGTTGGACTGGCTGGAAGCTAAATGGCTGTTCTAAAACATGTTCATGTAAACAAGCTGGGGGAAGACTTCCTTGAACTGCCAGCTAGTAAAGTGTCATCCATCTCACTAAACTGTACATTTGATAGGGGTATATCATCTATATCTACAAAGAAAACAAATAATAAAAAAACAAGTTCCGTGGTATAGGCTGGGACCTCTCATGGTGATAAAAGTTCTAAGAATTAAATTGCCTGACTCTAACAGTGTCTGCACATTCAAAGGAGTTGGGGGATGGGTGGCATGGGAAGAGGTGGGGTTTTTTGTTGTTGTTGTTCGTTTTAGTTTGGGGGAAAAATAAACATGTGGTAGTTCCTTTAATTTTCATGCAGCATTATACAAACTGAAGTATGTTTTGTAGATGTAAAGGGACAATTCCAGGAATGTGTTGGAAAGATGTTTCCAAACAAGCTTTTCCCCTCATCTTTTCATCCAGTTTCCATGTGGTAACAAATGTGGTGTCCTAGCCATAGTTTTGAAAGCTCACATTCCCATCCAACATTTCTATCTAACATGGGAATTTATTGACACTTGCAATGTGTTAAGCTGTCTTTTATACAGGCACTAGTAAATTCGGGTTTTGTTGTTGTTCTCTTCTTGTTAAAGTAGCAATAGTCCAAGTGGTCCCTGTTTGGAAGAATGGATGCACATGGTTTTGGAAATAGCTAGGGCAACTCCTCTTAGAAGGCAAATATGCAACAATAATTAGAGGCCAAATTGTCATATGCTGGTTCTGAAAGGGAAGAAACCTTCCAGACAAAGACAGAAGGAATGGACTGAACTAACTATGTTTGGCATGGTTAAAAATGTTTGAAGGTAGGGTGATGGTTTAGGAAGAATAGGAGGAAAAGGAGGAGAAGAAGGAGGAGGAAGACAATAGATTTCTTATAGGAAGATCTAGTTAAAATTGCTTTTCCTCAGTAATGTAGTAAGGATAAATCTCATACTGATGAACTCTACTATAAGTTCCTCATGTGGTGGAGACACGAGATGCATATAAATGTGCGTTATTTTTGGCTGCACCCAGATATTCTACCATGTGTTGTGAGAGTACTACTTCCTCTCCCAGGATTGGCTCACAGCCACTGAAAATGCAGATGTTTCCATTTAAAAATTAGTACTTGTATAGAAAGATACAGAAAACACCTGTGACCCACTCAAGCTACAAGCGTATGGCTGAACTGAGTTCTATGAAAGTGGAGAACAGGACATTCTGTCTAAAGAACCCAAAATCCCATGCCGGGAGTCACTTCAGATGTGCTTTGCAATGCACCACATGTATAAGCCATGCTCTTAATTTGATGGAGAACGTCTATTTAAATAGAATGCTTTTATTTATGAAGTTTGGTGTCCTCCTTTGGTTGCCTTGCCCTAATACAAGTAATGACTGTTTCTTCACTGAGTAATTAAAACTTGTGGGAAGGGCTTATCATGCACAGCATTTTAAAGTATCAAAATTTTTAGAGAAACTTGTTAATTTATGGATACAAATAACTAACCCATATCTCTCTTATAAAATATCCAAGCTTTATTATGCTTAAGTGTAACAAAGTAATCTTCATTATATAAATAAATACACTGGACCAAACTTGAGGATGAATGGAGTGGGGATAGGTTTCAGACACTCTTTAGCTCTTTTGTCTACTCAAACTGTGGAAATGCAAACATTTGATACTTTCAATTCTTCAATATGTACTCATTCATCAAGTAGTTTTGAATAGCTCTTGTATTCTATAGTGCTGATATACATTTAACAATACACTTACATGCATTCAAGGGATTATTATAATAAAAGGTAGTTTTTATATGATAATATAAAATTTATAATAATAAAATACACTATATTTTCGTGAACTTTCAGATTTTGATGTATTTTAAAATGTAAGTTTTATAAGGGAATGATAAGGGACCATTAAGTCAAGGGAGATTGTCATTAACATCTTAGAGAAAAATCAGAGATGGCTTCAGATAGACATTTACTGTATTTATGAGGACTGGTATCTCATCTCACCTTGTCACCAACTTTCAGAGGCTCTCAAAGTATCTGAGGAAGGACTGCTAGTGGGGCCACTATCTTAAATTGTCTCCTCCAGTCTTACACTTATCTGAGAATTCAGAGAAGACCCTACCTTATTATCACTGCCCCCCAGAGAAGGAAAAGCCACAGACTTTCCCAAGTCCTAAACAAGCCCAACTCTTTAGAAATCAATTAGTTACCCTCCGACCTTCATGCTGCAATCTAAGCAAGCCTCATTGGGTCCATAGCAGTTACTTCTTAAATTCTATCTTGTAATACTCTCCTCCATGCTGAACAGTGCAACTCCTGCCTTCTAGAAGTTGAACATCAATTTTCCTTTCTTTTTGCTAGTTTTTGTAAGATTTTCCTATTAAGTATATATTATCTGTTAGGCATGCCCTCCAACCCACTCAACCTTTCTTCTCTCTCTCTCTCTCTCCCTCTCCCACTTGTTCCCCTAGTTTCATATGTAATCTCATGTCCTTTATATGGTCATGATTTTATGTATGCAATATAAAATGTAGTAACTACAAGATAAAGAAAACATTTAATTTGTTTTTCTGATACTGACTTAATTCATTTAGTATAAATACCTAAGTATTTATACCTAGTTTCATCCATTTTTTAAAGAAATAACATAGTATAACTGAAGAATTCGTTGTGTATCTATATCACGTTTTCCTTTTGTTTGTTTATTTTCCCATTTTATTAAACATAGATTCTTTTCTCATACAATATAATCTGAATAGTTTCCCCTGCCTCTGCTCCACCCAATTCCTCCCCACTTTCTCTCCCATCCTGATCCAGTTCCTTTCTGTCTCTCATTAGAAAAGAACAGGCTTCTAGGAGATAGCAACAAACATAAACAAATTAAATATAACAAAATAAAATGAAAAACATTATATCAAAGTTAGACAAAACAAGCCAATAGAAAAATAAAAAAGCCCCAAGAGAAGCAACANGAATCAGAAACCCACTCATTTACACATTCAGAAGTCTCACAAAAATACTGGACTAAGAGCTGTAGTATATGCTGAGAACCTGGCACAGACCCATGTAGGCCCTGTGACTGCTGCTTCAGTCTCTATGAGTTCATATGAGCTTTGCTCAGTTAAGAGGGTCTTGTTCTCCTGGTGTCTTCCCATCCCCTCAGTCTCCCACACTCCTTCTGCTTCCTCTTCCAAGGGGTTTCCTGAGCTGTGAGGGGAGGGATTTCTTAATGACATCTTGTTTAGAGCTCTGTGTTCCAGTATACGATAATCTTCTTTACCCATTCCTTTGTTGTGGGACTCCTAGTGATGGTTCCATAACTTAGTTAGTGTGAATATGTTATTTTGATTCTTAAGTAAAATATTGGTATTATTATACTTATTTTCCACTTATTTATTATAACAATTCCCACCTCTTCAATTAAGAGCTAAGTGATTTTGGACACAGTCTGGCTTAGAGGATAGACTAGGCTAGAAAACTGAATCACATCCTCCACAGGTCAGAGAGGACACTAACACAGAGAAGCATGAACGTGGTGCACATGCAGACAAAACACCCCCCCACACAAACTACAATGAAAAAAACAGTAAGAAAAAAAAGCCAGAAACCAAATAATAATTCAAATAAGGATCACAGATCTAACATAAACAACCAATTTCAAGTACTCTATGGGCAGGATTTTCCTATTTACAAACCAACCCCTTCAAAAGGGGATTTTTCTTTTGAAGTAAGTGATTAAACTGCCAGTGACTTTATTAAAAATCTGGATTCTTATTAGATGTTCTACCCAGCCTCTCGCAAAACACAATGTTCAAAACCTCCCTTGGCACAGCTCTTTTCCTCTATTATCAGGTGATTTTAGCATCCCCTCTTCTAGCTTTCAAGTTTTTACGACCTTAATATGNCATTTGCGTTCGGTGATTAATTGCTATTAAATAGTNTTGTGCCGATTAAACAAGGCCCTGTTGTCATAGTAGTCAGTTACAATGCTTCGATTCAGTGTGATAAGCTTAAACATACACAATTAGACGGAGTAATATCTAATTTGTCAAAGCTCTTTGGCTTAATTTTCTGCCACAAGGCTTGAAAGGCACGGTGGCCGAACAAAAGCTTCAGATTTATTGCTCCTGAGTCTTTTGTAAATTGGTCTTGCCCATCATGTAATTTCATTTTGGACATTCTGGGAGACATTGAGGAGCAACTAGATTGAAACCTCCTTAAAAATGGGCCTGAGGGTTCCTCCTGATCAGGAACTTGAAAGCTAAGTGGCAAGATATGATTGTCTCTTCAGAGGCAGACAACAGCCAATTTGCCTGACCAGAGCTTTCCCTGCAGGATAATTGCATAAAAAGAATAAATGTCAGTAAAAGGATGAAAGATTCATGGAGGGAAATAAAAATATACACCAGGTCCTGAAAACATCAGGCTGAAACAGACTATAGCTCTATTATGAGAAAAATAAAACAGGAGTGGCTAAAATTTCTTTTAAACCAGTTATTGCAATCATAATTATCTTACCAATAGTCAGTTTTCCTGGCATATGTCTTCAAAGCCAGTGAAAATTTTCTAATTGGAAAAAAATAGATACAAGATGCCCTTCTCTTTGGTCAGTAAGAAAAGAGTGACTATGAGCATTTTCTGTAAATTAGAAAAAAATATCTATTTGAGCCTAATAAGTAAACAGAGTAAGAATATACCTAATGAATATCCCACAAACGTNTATTGGGTTACTGAGAGTTTGTTAATATATGATACATTTCCCTAGATATCATGGAAATAGGAAAATTAGTAAGGTTATCACCTCTATTTTGAAGTCACAAGTGGAATCTGTAGCCAAATACTCAATGATATCACATGCCATGAGAGAAGCTGAAAGGAAGGTTTAATATTATNAGAAACAGGCTAGATGATACAGGATCAGCTCTGGAAGAGAAGCAATGTCAGTACGAACTAGTAGGTCGATGGTGTCTGAGCAAACTATTGCTGGAAAACTAGAATTCCTACCTGGAGCATGGGCATTATGAGGTAGAAATAAAACCTGATACTGTGAACGTACAAGGTGAAATTATTTCATATGTAAATCAATATTCCATTAAGTCATTTACACAAATTTCNCCTTTAAGCTCCATTAGTGATAGTGAATTCAGTGGGGTCTACACTGAGCGATTCCCCAAACACAGTTGTCCAAACGTGATGGAAATTTTGTTTTTCCTTGGATCAGGCTGAGTGGGAGCTGGAAGATCAAAGTGCGTAGGTATCTGAGCTCCATGAGGTCATANACCTTCAGATGTATTGTTTGTGAAATAAATCTGGTGTCTTCCATGACTTTTAGGATTGCCCTCACCTCAGGTTGAAGCCAGCTTACTAGAACCCTGTCTGCTTTCTTACTTCTAGGTAAGAGAAATGGTGGAGAACAAGAAGGCTCTTTCCTAAGGATAGCCCAGGAATGAGATCTTTATCNAACATCAAGGATCTAGCCGGGAGGCTTGTGTCTGGAAATTCAAAGAGTTCTACGACTAATCAGAAGGTGAGATCGGACACTGAGACAATTAAGCAGCTTCAGATAGTAGATATGTGGTGAATGCTCACCGCAGAACTAATAATTGAATCATGGAATGGACAATTGAGTGTTTCTGTGTCTCAAACTAAACTAACACGGGCATCAGTGACTTCGTATTTCCTTTTGTGAACCAAAAGAATAAAAAAAAATGTTCTGTAAAAGTGAAGAAAAACTGGAACTGTCAGAGGAAGACTGGGATGTCCCTTGTAACAGCACCCTCCCCTTAAATATTGTCTCCTTAATTAAAGGAAGAACTTCTTCATCAGATACAAGACAGTTGCTGACTTTTCAACACTGAGGCCCTGGAGTAGTCACATTAGCTCTATGGTTCTACTCTACCAGCCATGTTTTCAACAATCCATGTTCATTCTGTGCCTTTGATCCAGTTGTTATGGAATGGCTTTCCCGAGGGAGAGAGTGCAGGATGATGGGTTGCATATCCCCAAGTCTCCAAGTGTTCCTCTACCTACTTGTAGCAATATCCAATTTTCACTGGAAAAAAAAAATGTGTCTGACGGCTAAGAAGATGTCTCAGTTCGTAAAGTGCTCTCCTGGCAAATGTAAGGATCCAAGTTCAAGCCCCTGAAGCCTGTTTTTAAAAAGCCAAGTATTACAGCATGGATGTTTATGATTCCAGTGCAAAAAAGAGACAGATGTGGGCTTCCTGGGCATCCAGTCTAGTTTATTTGGCAAGTTCCAGGTCATTTAGAGACCCTGCCTCAAAAAAAGAGTAGATAGTTTTAAGCAAAAGTTTAAGTATTCTTATCACAAGTGAGGGTGTTATGAAAACCTTGGGAAGACAAAGGCCTTGCAAAGAATCTCTGGGAGGCAGGATGCTAAGAACAACTGATGAGGGGGCTCAGCTACCGGGAAGGAAACTAGGNAGCTGTCAGAAAACAAGGAAAAGCAGAAGGGTTGCAAAGGTCTGCCCTGGTTGAAGCTTGTCTGCACGGGACCTTTCTTTTGACAGTTCACATCCATCTTAGGCAGAATCACTGTTTAGTCTTATTGTGCCAGGTTTCCTTATGTGTACTGCCGCTTCTCTGGGATGTCATAGTCTGGTAGTTTGAGTTTTCAAATTTCAAAAGCATTTGGGATTTCAAAACAACAAATGTAAAGGATAGCCCACAGCACAGTTTACTTAAGAGGTTTTAATCATAATACTCTACATAGTGTACTGGAGATTTCCTGCCTCCATGTCTCCTCTCTCTATATATAGCATCTAAGGAAAAGCCAAATGCCCCCCCCCCATTTAAATACCCTATAAAACTTTTGGAAGCATTTTGTACCATTCTGTTTTGAGGATTTTATTTTGTTTTAACCAAATTAACATGTAAGAGCTCCCACTGACACCATATGATAAAGTGGGTCACAGGTAGAAAGGCAAATGCTGTCTTATGACACTTTGCTGTGGACACTGTGGAATGTGGAAAATTCTGTGAATGCTGGTGTATGTCACGGCCCTGCTTGCATTCTACATCTTCTGAGATCTCACAAGACTCCTAGCAGCCTCTGTTGAGCTTGAACTGTAAATGCTGACTTTGATGAATAGATGTCTGATAGAAGTGATCAAAACATTGTCTAGGCCAAAAGGCAGAAAGCAAGATCAAACTCCCATAATTTGAGCATGACAAAGAAATGGTTGCAAAAGCGATGCACAGTCATCACGACAGACACCACATGAGTTATTTCTCTCTTGCCTGGTCTTACCACAGTTGCCTCCCACTTGCTTACACATGGCAAGCCTCCATCTACCCTCCCCTGAGATCTTCCAGTCTCATCAGTAGATCTTCACTCCCCACCACTGGCAGGATGGAGTACATATTTCCAGGGCAAAGGGATTGACATCATTTTTAGTTTAATTAACCAGTTGCCAGTTTACATTTTTTTCTCCATTTTCTCTCCTTTTCCTCACCCAGTAAAAGTCCTCAACACACATAAAAAAAATAGTTCACTATATTTAGTGGAAGAAATAAAGCTGGTTGTAAGTATAGAACAGGAGATTCCACAATAACGCAACTTGTTTTCTTAGCTGTCACAATACTCCTATGACCATTGAAGTGGTGATGTGAGGACTGGTGACACTGTCATGCTGAGGTCTTGTCCCAATGAAAAGAAACTAGTTATTCATTTATTTTATATTTATCAAGAAAGACAAAACAATAAAAATAAATTTAAAATGCTGATAAGTTAACAGTAAATACAAATAAAATAAAAATCATAAGCATGGTTTATCAAGAGTGATCGAGCAAATAAGTTTGTTGCACAAAAAATTACTTTGTGTTCAGCTTTCCCTATGAATTTTTATACACACTCTAAGGATTGTGCATTTTGCATGCAAAGCTTGACTGAAACGCTTCCGGAGACTTAAGGAAGAACGGCGATAAGCATGTTACACTCTCCTCAAAGGTCTTTTTAAATTTCTCAGTGTCTTTTTAAAAAAAGTTTGGTGATACACATGTGTTCCCTGACTTGGAAGAATCAGCTTCCTGTTGTAATCAATACAGATTACTCTTAGACTTAAAAAAAATTAGACAAATATTCTAAATTGTTGAACTTTCTGGGTATATGTATCTTCTGCCCAGAATTTGTTTACTTTATACAGTTCCCCTTCTTTATTTCTTCAAGGCCTGTTTAATGTCAATGAGTAAATCACAGTGGGAGCAGCAGCATCACCTACTTGAGGCCCAGTCACCGAAGCAAGAAAATGTTTGTTCAAAGAACCAGGATAAGTGCTGGATGATCTCTCCTTTGCTCACTGTAAGACTCACATATAATACAGACACTGTTTGTAATTAGAGTACACCAACTGGATATCCAATACCAAACAGTCAGCTCTGAAAACATACACAGAAGTAATATTATATGCACTGAACAGCATATATATATATATACACATATATGCATACAATGACAATTAGTAAAAAAAATAAAACAGGCCATGAATTTGAATGAAATAGAGAGGAGTATATGGAAGGGCTTGGAGGTAAGAAGGGGGAAAGAGAAATGTAATTATATTGTAATTTCAAAAGTAAAATTTAAAAAAGGAAGAAAAATTTCAGCTAAAAGTCACATATTTTATATATTTGCAACCAATTTGAAAAACTGCACATGTTANTAAACATACTTTTAAAAATAAATTTATCTATTGGTATTTTTCTCCTTTATTTTCTACAATGGTTTGTCTTCTTCTTAAATTTATGTTATTTTACTTATACCCAAAATGCCTCATTCTACAGTCTTATCATAAATATCTAATTGAATATTAGAGTCCTTAAACAAGGTGAAATTACTATGCATTTGTTTTAATGTCAGTAACAATCATCACTGAATGCCCCATCTTGCTCCTTTTGGGTTATAGCACTTGAGTTGAGGATTTAAGAGAAAGATATTTGGTGATGCNGGGCNGTGGNGGCNCACNCCTTTAATCCCAGCACTTGGGAGGCAGAGGCAGGCGGATCTCTGTGAGTTCGAGGCCATCCTGGGCTACCAAGTGAGTTCCAGGAAAGGCGCCGCCAAAGCTACACAGAGAAACCCTGTCTCGAAAAACCAAAAAAAAAAAAAAAAGATATTTGGTGATACAAAGTATGGACTCAAGGGTAGGAAATTGAGAGGGGATGGAGTGAGGGTGTCACCAATGTCATGCCTGCTCCAGTTAGCCAGTGGTCAATTCAGGGGAGTAGCAGATTAAACAAACATTTACATTATGGAGAGGATAATAGAAGGCAAGAGGCAGAGAACAGAGCCACACTGGCTAACCAAGCAACACATTTCCTAGTTCTTCATAAAGTGAACATGATTATGTTTAACTGGAATATGCTCCAAACATGAGTTAACATAAGCCTCTCTGGATTAAAATATGATTCTTAATCTTTTTCATTTTGGATTGTAGAGTGAAATAGCCAGATGTTCATTTAGTATTCAGCTGATCAACGTTATAGCATAAGCTAATTTTTANGTACAGAAGATACAGAGTGTTCAAGAGTTTCTCCTCTCAGGATTCACAGGGTCTAATTACAGTTTGAGGTAAATGGAAAAAAGGCAACTGGCCAAATGGCCAATTCCAAATATGGAGATAAATATATAATCCAGACAAGGCATGCTGGGTTGCATGATATATTTTTAAACATTTGAATTTTCATGAACAGGAAAAGAGCAATTAATTTACAAATAACATGCTACATGCTAACTCAGAACAACCATAAGGAGTAAGACTGTTCTCATTAACGGATGAAGAACCTGGGTTTTTCCAATCAGGAACAAATTATGTGTCACATGCCTGTAACCCCAGCACTTGGGAGGCCAATGTAAGAAATTTTNCTTGAGTTAAAGACCAGTCAGGGCTATATGAAAAGCACCAGGCCATCCCGTCTCAAAAAATAGTAAAGGAAAACAAGCATCAAAATCTGACATGCTAGGATTTGAATGTACAGGTTCCTGACTAAGTGTCTAACATCATCACATGAGAACACTGGGGATATCAATGTGAAGGCAGACAGTGACACAGAGAAAGAAAACAGCGCGTGTTTTCATGGGGCAGTCACCAGCATAGAACAGCAGAAGCACAGAGTTCTGGAAAAGATGACAGAAAGGCAGAGTGGGTGAGTAGTGTAGGTTTAACCCATACAGAATATTCTGTTTATGAGTTCATATTTCTAGCCTTCACAGACTGTTTATAGAATCCCTAATGCTAATTCTATGGTTTTAGTTTCCAAATATTTTGTTTTGAATGAAATAGTGATTTTCCTTACATGGTATAAATGATATTATTCTTCTATATATCAGAGAGCAAAATTTCAACAGGGCAAAGTGATTTGTTCATGGTCACATTAGAGATCAAGGAACACTAGGTAGAATGTTGGTGTCATATCTTAGCTGAGCATCTTTTCACTCTGCCATATGTCTATCTTGTTGTATAATGAAAACTGAAGCTGCCTTTCTCGACTTCTGTCTCATATTAGCCCAGGTAATGCCAGATTGTCATTCAAATATTCAAAGTACAATTTAAAACATGTTGCTCTTTTATTTACACATAATCACAGAATATCTGACTTTGGCTAGTAGAATTAACCAAATATTTAGATTGAAAGAATTTATTATCATTTCACCTCACAATGCATATTATACTACTCAGTTCACTTACTTGGAACTAAAAAACTACTTAACCAATTTAAAAAAGTACTTTCTTTCCCATGAAACTGGTAATACATACATTTGGGTAAAAGCATTGTCACAAATTTGGTTTTATCAGAGAATATGGAGACTGCTTCAGAAAATAAGAAAACAATGTGATTTCCTCTATACGTCTCTAATCTGCTATTCCATATTTTCCTTCTGGGAACCTTCACCTATCCTCTGAGTCACCATTCAACTCTTAGTTACTTTCATCTTATCTCTACAAGTTTCCTCCACAAGAAAAGGAGTCACATGTGAANTAAAGATAGAGCTACTTTTGAGTGGTAATACAAAGGGAGTGTATTGTGTTCCTACAAATTACCTACAGCTATTTACTCTATCAACGGGAAAANATTTGAGAACAGATACTCTATAGATTTAAACTCTAAAGAGTAATTTTATCAAACCATTTTTATTTTAAAACTGTTTTTAAGAATTTCATATTCTTCCCTAAATTGTCTTTCCCCTAAAACAAAGTTCTGAGAAGGCTNCTACTCAAACACAGTGACCAGAGGAACATGTGCCTTAATGACTCGTGCAGCTCTGAAGCACACATATGCTTATGTAGAGCAGAAATCCTTGGAGTCCAAGAAGCCAAGATAGTGCTCCCAAGATACTTCTGCAAGATCTGATACCTAAAGCAGGAGGCCACAAACATTTGCCTTATATCTATCCCTTTCTATGTCAGACCGAAGAACCCCAAAGAGCTAGCTATCTTATCACCATGTTTCAATAACTGTGATTCTCTCTCAGCCTGCACTGCATCCTTAATTCCACTACAAGATTTGCTCAACATCTGTCATTCACTGATGCAAACTTCAAAAGGCAGCAATTAAAAATGTAGTACTACAAATGTGGGTGCCCTTGTGTTTGGAGTATAAATGTTGAGAATTGAGACATTATCTTGGTGGATTTTTCCTTTGATGAGTATGAAGCGTTCTTCCCCATCTCTTTTGATTAATTTTGGTTTGAAGATTATTTTGTTAGATATTAGAATAGCTACACCAGCTTGCTTCCTGGAGCCATTTTCTTAGGATACCTTTTTCTAACCTTTTACTCTGAAGCAATGTCTATCTTTGATATTGAGGTGTGTTTCTTGTATGCAACCGAAGGGTGGATCCTGTTTTCACTTTCACTTTGTTAGTCTGTATCTATTTATTGGGGAATTGAGACCATTGATATCGAGAGATATCAATAACCAATGATTGTTAATATGTGTTATTTTGTTGTAGTTGTGGATGGTGGTGTGTGTGTGTGTATGTGTGTATGTTCTCTCTTTGCATTATGCTGGTGTGAGATTATTTTTTGTATGTTTTTGGGGGTGTATTTAACCTCCTCGGGTTGGAGTTTTCCTTCTAGTAACTTCTGTAGGGCTGGATTTGGGGGATAGATATTGTTTAAATTTGACTTTATCATGGAATATCTTGTTTTCTTCATCTATGAACATTGTCAATAGGACAGAACTGTAATAGCACTGTCAATAGCTAAAACCTGTAAACAACAACCTAAATGTCTCAATCAAAGAATAGATAAAGAAAATATGGTACATTTACCCAATGGAGTATTACTCAGATGTAAAAAACAATGACATCATGAAATTTGAAGGAAAAGGGATGAAACTAGAAAAAAAAAATCATCCTAAGTGAGGTAACCCAGACCCAGAAGGAGAAACATGGTGTGTACTCAAGTATAAGTGGATATTAGTTGTAAAGTAAAGGATATCCAGGTTACAGTCATCAGACCAGAGAGGCTATGCAACAATGTGGGCTCAAAGGGGACAAATGGATCTCCCTGGGAAGGGGAAATAGAAGAGATTTCATGGGTGAACTGTGGGTAGGTGGGGATGGGAACGTGAGGGATCAGGTGGAGGTGGAGTGGGAGGGGAGATCACTGNAAGAGCTAACTGGAAAGAGAAACATTTCAGGGTTAGATAGAAACTTGATGAGAGGAAAATTCCCAGGAATCTACAAGGATGACCCCAGCTAAGAGTCCTAGCAACAGAAGATACATAACCTGAACTGGCCATCACCTGTCACCAGGCATGACTACCAGTGGAGGGATTGGGACACCAACCCAGCCACACAACCTTTGACATACAGTCTGTCCTGCCTATGTGATGTCGTGAGGTAAGGATGGCACAGAGATTGTGGGAATGGACAAACAATGACTCATCCATCCTGAGACCCACACCATGAGAGTGAGTCCACTCCTGACACTGTCTGGAGTGCCAGGACTCAGAGGCTTGATGGCTCAGAGACCAAGGATAGAACCAAACAAGACTGGAGAAAAAAAAATGTCATTGTAATGATGCCTAACGATATTCTGCTATATTATAGATTGGTACCTAGCCCAATAATCATCAGAGAGGCTTCATCCAGCAACTGGTTGAAGCATGCAGAGACCCACAGTCAAACATCAGGCAGAGCTCTGGAAATCCTGCTGAAGAGAGGGAGGAAGGATTGTAGGAGCCAGAGNNGTCAAGGACANCACAAGAAAACCCACAGAATCAGTTAACCTGAGTTCATAGGAGCTCACAGAGACTGAACTAACAAGTAGGGTGCTTGCATGAGACTGACATAGGCCCTCTGCATATGTTACAGTTATGTAGCTTGGTCTTCTTACAGGACTCCTAACAAAGGGAGCAAGGGCTGTCTCTGATTCTTTTGTTGGCTTTGGGGACCCTATTACTCATACTAGGTTGCCTTACTCAGTTTTAATACAAGGCAAGGTTTCTTAGTTCTAATTCAATTTGATATGCCATATTTTATTGCTATCCATGGGAGGCCTGCTCTTTTCTGAATAGAAAAGGGGGAGTGAATGAGAGGAAGGCAGAGAGAACAGGGGAGAGGGTGAGGAGTGGGGACTGGGGGGAGGGGGAGAGAGGGAACTGTGGTCAGTATATAAAATAAATAAATAAGATTTTTTTAAAAAGAAAAAAATAGTACCACTAGTTGGGCATGATGGAACATGCCTTTAATCTCAGCAGTTGGGAGGGAGAAATGGATTTCTCTCTCTCTCTCTCTCTCTGTGTGTGTGTGTGTGTGTGTGTGTGTGTGTGTGTGTTGCACTATTTTCTGAAACATTTTATTTTTATGAAAGTTTCATATGAATTTGAAGTCTATATAGCTTCACATTTAAGGGATAACTGAAAAAGAAAAGCTGTGTTCATTTCTTCTCAAACTATTAGTTTTATTATCATAGAATGCTGGAAGTCACAGAATTGAAGCTTGAAATAGTTAATTTTGAAAAGAGACTCATTCATTACTTTCAGTGACGAAAATCTTAAAGCTAAAACATTCAATTCTTGGGTTCTGTCCAAAGGTTCTGTTCAGTTGTTTTGAAGTTACAAGGGGGAAAAATGTACTTTTCGTATCGTACCCATTGACATTTTTAAACAAAAATAATTCAAAAATTTTTAAACAGTAAGACTTCACATGTCTGTAGCTAATCCATTGTGGAGAAGAATCTGCAGAAGAAAAAAAAACTATGAAAAAATAAACTTAGAGTTTGATCATCTTTCAAACACTGGAATCAAACTAAATTTTTCTAGGCTTTTGATTGTCCTATCAAAGTATAGTTTATTTTAAGCTAAATGAGAATACAGCTTCCTTTATTGTTTTCTTCTAAGATTCTTTTAGTGCCTCTTTTAAAAATCATTCCAGACCCTATCACATTTAGAATCTCAGAAAAAAAAGGGTCACTTATGCCTGAGTTCCTGATCATAGAGAATTAACTCAATTATCCTATTGTTTGAGACCCTTACAGAGAGCCTATTAAGACTGGACAAAGTAAAATTAACATGTGACCTTTCCATTAAAACTAAAATCCAANTTAAATTATTTTTGGAGAGTGGGGGTCTTTTCGAGACGGGTTTCTCTGTGTAGCAGAGTCCTGGCTGTCCTAGAACTTGCTTTGTAGACCAGGCTGGCTTGACCTCACAGAGTTCTGCCTGCCTCTGCCNNNCCTGTGCTGGGTTTAAAGGCGTGTGCCACCACCGCCCAGCCCAAATTAAATTCTTAAACAGTCAAGAATACATACATAAATGTGTGAAAGTGTCACGGAGCAATGTGATTAGTCAAAAAATGCATAATTTAGAGGGAAAAACACATGATACAACAGCACAGAGAAATAAATTTACAGATACATAATTTTGTAGATCTAATAGCCTCTTGAATTTAGGGACATGGAAAATCTATGGGTTTGAATATATTAACATACATATATACAGAAACATATGTGTCAAAGGCCATGATCTATTTAAAGCCGTGTAGGTAATACCTTGACCAGAGTACATATTTTGTACTTATCAGCTCCATTCCCCTTTTATTTAGGGCAATTATTCTTCAATGTATTTAAAATTATAAAGTACAGGTAAACTAAAACAGCAGTTGATACAAAAATTTAATAATAATGAATGATGGAGATATTGTTCTGTATGCTGTGAATATGTGTTGCTCTGATTGATTGATAAATAAAATGCTGATTGGCCAGTAGCCAGGCAGGAAGTATAGGTGGAATAAACAAACAAGGAGAATTCTGGGAAGAGGAAGGCTGAGGCAGGAGACGCCAGCCACCACAGAAGGAACAACATGCCTGTAGACTGGTGACCGGTAAAGCCACAGAATACGTGACAAAACATAGATTAATAGAAATGAGCTGAATTTAAATATGAGAGCGAGTCAATAATATGTCTGAGCTAATGGCCAAACAGTTATAATTAATATAAGCTTTTGAGTTATTAATTTATAAGTGGCTGTGGGACCGCTGGGGGACTGGACCATGTGGGGCCTGGCGGGACCCAGACAAAACATTCACCTACAAATGAACATGCTTGTAATGTTTTTCATGTTGCTGTAGGTACATCATTAGTGAACCTGAAATCATCTTGTTGATTCTTACCAAAGAGTAGTAAAGAAAAGATATTAGATTGTATTACATATGAGAGGATTTCTTTACTGAACTTTCAATTTGCTTGCACACATGCTGTATATAGGCATTGGAATCTTGTTCATAATATAAAATGTGCTTCTTACTAGGGACTAAAGTTCAAAAAAAAAAAAACTAGTTCTTCCTGTTCTCACTGACATCATTTTCCATTTGAAGGTTTGTATGTGTAAAGATCACCTCATGTGTATGCTATTAAAGAAATCATTAATGTATTTTTTTCCTGTGAAACACATGCTCCCTATCACATCATACAAAATATTCTCAGCATTTGAACCACACAGATATTGTTGGGTGGCCTATGAGCTACATTGTAAGTGTAGAAATGGCTTCCATGGCTAATGCTCTNTGGTCAAAGGTTTGCTGAACATAGAGTAAAACATGCAGGGGGAAGAATGTACCACACAAAGGAGACAGCACATGGCTGGTAAAGAACATTTCTCTCACAGAGCAAACTGGGTCTATCAGTGACTGGTTTAGTCATAACACTGTTTAGCCTTTTAAAGAGTCAGAATTGTATAAATACAGTACAGGAAGTTCAAAAAGTAATATTTTAGAAACCACATTCCTTTCTCCAGAGCAGACAGGACAGAAAGCTCCATTTCCCACATTAAAACACTCTGTCTTCTCCTGGGGACACAGTGAAACATTTACCAAGAAGTCTGAGCAGCCAGGATCATGAACCCTGATTTTTTTCTGTTGTGTTCACAAGAGCAATGGATTCAATGACTGTCCAAGACTCTGAAATAGCCTGTTCAGATTTCTTTGCTCCTGCTCAGCTAATACGAATCACTTTGACTAAGTGTTGCCTTGCTTTGCAGAATGGTATTCTGACATTATTAATAGTTGGCTCAGTTGACTTGACCACAATAAGAGCTTTCTCCAGCCTGAGATACAGCCAGCAAGCCCTTGTGAATGTCAGCATTAAGCTTGAGATGGACTCAGATCCAAACTCTAAACTATAATAAACACTCTCCAGAGATAAATTACAACAGGCTAGCTACTAAAAACCATCATAATAGTGCAATTGTGGAACTCCAAATGAAACTTAATTTTTAATGTTTCACAAATGAGAATGTGTCATAGAATGGAACTTCTTAAGGGAATTTTATAATATTTACTAAAGTGTGTTCATTTACTGCTTACNGGATGGAAGAGGGGCAAATAAGTCCCCATCTCTAACTGAGGCATGATTGACAATTGATGGCTGCTAAGGGAGGGATAGTCATTTTCTTTTTAATCTTTATTTTAAGGATGTGGTTCCTGCGGGGTTGACCATACCCTAGTGGATGGACCCACACCCATGCATATATGGATGGCACTAATTAGATTTAGTGGGTTATAAACAAACAAAAGAAGAGGGGATGGTGTTAGAAAAATAATAGTGTCTTTAGGGAGTGGTCAAAAGGAGAATGGGGATACATTTGATCTGTGGGTGATACCACATGTTTCAGTTGGGCCGAGTACAGAAAGACCACTTGCATGGACCACACTTACAGGGGTTTGGAAAACTGACTCTAGACACCACATGTGTCTTAATATAACATTCTTTCTCACTAACAAGTGATAAGATAGAACTCCAATCAAACAGATTCAAACCACTATATTTAGACGAGAAGAACCATTTAAGTCACGTTAATTTCATGCCCAGACTAACAAAGGCCAATATTTAATGACAAAACTATCATTTGTCTGCTTTTCTTGGAGAAAAAAAATTGAATTTTCAACAATAAAGTTTTAGACGATTCTAGAACTTTCCTTGTACTCCCCACTTTTGTTAGCCTAAATTTCATTTAAAACTTTATATTTAAAACAATAGTAACAAGGCCACNCCTGACAGAAAACCAGGAGGGCTTCCCACAGACCTTTTTCCTCTCTCTCCATCCCTCCAGATTCAGTCCCTCAATCTCCCATACCAGGCTATATCCCAGCCTCCAACATCAGCAGGGAATCCCTGTGAAAACACCAGCTGAGCAGGTCAGGAAAACAGGCAATGCACAGCCAACACACTCCCTGAAAATGCAGANAGGAAACAGAAAACAAAGAACAAATACCCACTCACAAAGACAAACCCAGAAATCATAACCTAGACCTATAATTAACCCAAACCCAGATGCTTAGATACCAGCTTAAGAACACAATTAATAAAAGCAAGGGCAGTATGTCTCCACCAGAACCCAGCTATTCCACCACAGTAGGCCATGAATATTCCAACATAGCTGAAACACACACACACACACACACACACACACACACACACAAGACCTTAAAACCAACTCTCTGAAGACGATGGAGGTCCTTAAAGAGGAAATAAAGAAAGAAAGAAATCCAGGAAAACATAANCAATTGGAAGAAATGAATAAACCCCTAAAAGAAAGCCAAGAAAAAATAAAGAGTTGAATTACTGTTTAGTAAATGAAAATGAAAATAGAAGCAATAGAGAAAAAACAAACTGAGGGAATTCTGGAAATAAAAAATTTAGGAATGTAAACAGGAACTACAGAGGCAAGCTTCACCAACAGAATACAAGAGACGGAAGAGAGAATCTCAGACATTGANGTTACAATAGAAGAAATGGATACATCAGCCAAAGAAAATGTTAAATCTAAAAATTGGGGGAAAGACTGGGGTGGCAGGAGGAGGGAAGAGAAGAGGATGTGTGATTGATATGTAAAATGAATAAAACTTTCTTAGTAAAAAAGATATAAAAAAAATTCTGATACATCCAGAAAATCAGGGACACTATAAAAAGACTAAACCTAAGAATAATAGTAAATAGAGGAATGCCAAAGCTCAAAGGCCCAGAAAATATTTTCTTTTTTATTGAGACAAATTTTTATTATTATTATTTTCACATCCTGGCCACAGTTACCCTGATACACAAACCACATAAAGGCTCAACAATGGAAGAGAATTACAGACCAATTTTCCATATGGATATTGATGCAAAAATACTCAATAAAATACATGGAAACCAAATGTGAGAATACATCAAAAAGATCATCCCCCCCGAGGACTGGAGAGATGGCTCAGAGGTTAAGAGCACTGACTGCTCTTCCAGAGGTCCCGAGTTCAATTCCCAGCAACCACATGGTGGCTCACAATCACCTGTAATGATGCCCTCTTCTGGCCTGCATGGACACATGCAAGCAGAACATTGTATACATAGAAATAAACAAAAATAAATTAAAGAATTGGTGGNAAGGAAATATTAAAAAGAAAAGATCATCCCCCATGATCAGGTAGGCTTTATCTCAAAGATGCAGGGTTCATATATATGAAAATCGGTCAATGTGATTCGCCATAGAAACAAACTGAAAGAAAAAAAAGTGATCATATCATTAAGATGCTGAAATAGAACTAATTGTGTACAGAAGATACATTTTATAACTTACATATATCACAAATACTATTTTCTTAATATTCCATTTTGTTTATATTTCTCTAGACACATGTATCCATTTCTTCTATAATGTCTGAGATTCTCTCTTCCGTCTCTTGTATTCTGTTGGTGAAGCTTTCCTCTGTAGTTCCTGTTTACATTCATTTCTTTCAATTGT
>LZPO01067172.1:14400-27811 GCA_001675575.1 Neotoma lepida
TTTCATGACTTCTTTATAGTGTTTTTAATTTTCTTCTTCATGGAAGACAATTAATTCAATACTTTCTCTGACAATGTTCATTACTCCTAAAAACATTGCAATATCTTATTAAATGTGTGACCTAAACCTAATGACATTTTTTCTTTTTTCTTCCCTCAATGGTAATATTCATTATTAAATTTAATTATGAGAGATTCAGGATAATTCAATCATAAAAATAGAGCAAGTTTTTTGACATTTGAGGGAAAAATTCTCTGTGGAGAATATTCATAAAGAAATTTACACTCTCATCCAAGGTGAGTGGAGTGACTCATTTCTCTGTGTTTTCACCAATACAGATCATTAGTANTATTATTCAAAACACAAATCTTAGCCTTATGAAAGCAAAGTATATTTTTATAAACACTTTCAAATCATACTTGGTTCATGTTACCTAGTTTTTATGTAGTGGCAAAAGACTTTTTCTTTCATTGGAAAGCAAGTGCACAACCAGGTCTGCTACTTATTCTTCCCTATCCCTGTACTTGTCAGAACACTGTGTGTCATCTCCAGCATCCACTGATTTATCTCTTTTCCCTTCGTGTCTCAGCAAGGATTGGACTGAGCATAGTGTATGACTCTTGTATATCCATTTTGAAGTTTATTCTATAAATATTTAAAATAACTTTGTAAATAAATTTTTTTCAGGGGATTGGGATGAAGTACATTAATTTTATATCTTCCACTGTCATTTCTAATTTGCCCCAACTAGACTTCATTGTTATTATAANTTAATAAAAATGTTTTCAATAATTTATTCCAAGAGTTTTTGACATAGGCCTCACATTGTTATTCTTTTCCAGACAACATATTTAAGCAAAATGATTAAGCTTAGATCTTCTAAGCATGTATTTTAGAAAACTTTTTAGTGATATGATTGAACTGTCTTAAAGTAATGTATATTTATCATAGTACTTAACATATTTTTATCTCTTGAAATAGTTGATTTTTTTCTGTCAGAATTGTGTACTAAATATTTCAAGCCATTAATAAAATTTAAAAATAATCTTCAATAAAATTATGTAGTTTTTTTCTTTAATAAAAAGTAACATTCACAGTGAAATTCAGCAAATAATGTAAGCAGAAAAAGTTAATTGCTTCTTTATAACCTGTTATTAAATGATGTGAAGTCTGGATGATCAATTGATAGGGAGACCCAAGAATCATCAAGATCAAACGTTTCCTGCTCCTCTTGCACGAATAATTAATAATCTTGAAACAAAACCAAGACACCACAATGAGGATTTCAAATGTTCCCCTATGGTTAAGTGATCTATTATTCTTTTATTTTTTTTGTTGTTGTTATAAAAAAACAGTGCTTGCATTTCTAAATAAAAGTAAAGCAGATAACATCTCTCAGATCATTTGAGGAAAGCCCAAGTTTCCATCAAGCATTTAACTATCATGTGTTCCATGTGTTAAATATATATAGTTGTTTTCTCTTAATTTTTACATGGGCAGAATAATGATTAATTTATACACAGAATTAGGTTTTCCAAATTTTCCATTTAATACTGGTCTGCCTGTGTACTCCCTAGCTCACTAGAGTTTAGATATTGATGATCATTTTTTTCTGACTAGATTAGTGGTTGACGACCCTGAGCTGGTAAGGTCTAGTTGACTCTTACTTAAAAACTGTCCTCCCTGCCCATCACATCACNTTCTGTCTCCCTAGAAAGAAAATGAATGGAAAATATAATGTGAATAATTCTCACATGAGTGTCTTCTGATAAAATAATTTTAGCATATTCATTGATGAAAATGACCCACCGTCATTCAAAAAGTATAAGAAGCTAAATCATCCTTTACTTGTTATCANATAAAAAGAGAAATGACTGATGATTGTTATTCTTAATTGGCTTGATGTTAATCATTGCAAGAAGATAATATTTTTACCATGTCTTCTTGGTGATATCAATGTTCTACGAGGGTGGTCATACTTAGTTCTCCAGAAAAGTTTAAGGAGATCTGTGAGATATAAATAGATTTATAAAAGCCTACCTTAGTAAAAATTACTCAACATAAACTAAGTCATGTTTCAATTTTTAGGAAATGTGNTACTTATTATATTTCATTGTAGTTTTGGATAGTAAGGAATAAATTAATTTTAAAATCCAATTTTTGCAAAGCAGAAAAATTGTATTGAAATATTATATCAGCAAAACACAGATAACATATTCACATATGGAATCTACAGGAGATATGATTTAACTTCTGTTGTCAGCATCATATGTCAAGTAGATTCAGAGAGTAATGACAGAATATGAACTGAATATAATATATAAATCTTAAATAAGGTATACCAGGATAAGCCCGGTGGCAAACACATATAATGCAATTCTTGGGAGTTTGAGGCAGGAGCATTGTGAATTTAATGTCAATCTCCTACATATCAAGATATATAGATAAAAAATATAAAACAACACACACATATGTATATATATATATATATATATATACATAGTGTGTGTGTGTGTGTGTGTGTGTGTGTGTGTGTGTGCACCCGTTGGATGGTTTTATGTCAACTTGACACAAGGTAGGGTTAGTTGAAAGGAGAGAACTTCAGTTGAAAAAAAAATGCCTCCGTAAGATCTAACTTTAAGGCATTTTCTTAATTACTGATTGATGGGTGAAGGCCTCGCCCACTGTGGGTGGTACCATCCTCTGGGTTGGTGGTCCAGGGTTCTATAAGGAATCCCGTTGAGGAAGACATGTAAGTTAGTAAGCAGTACCTCTCCATAACTTCTGTGTCAGCTCCTGTTTTTAGGATCCTATCCTGTTTGAATTCCTGTCCTAANTTACTTCAATGGCAAACCTTTCCTCTCCAAGTTCTTTGGTCATGATGTTTCACCACAGCAATATTAATCTTAACTATGACAGTGTGTAAACTAAGACAATACACAAATATGTACATATATAGTATATATGTCTTTATGTTGAGTTCTTAATGAGAAGTAAATTTGTTGATAGTTTATGAACCACTCATAGGTGCAAAAGTTAAGTTTTAGTCTATATTGTTCCTTTTTGGTCATTGTCTCACTATATTTATATCAATATGTTTTCAATGTGCTCAATTATTCTGTTTTACAGATTTCAATTACATTTCTACAATTCCCATTCTCTTATATGCTTAAATTTTAGAAATATTGAAGATATCTAAATATGGCTTTGATTCTTTGAAAGACATTTTTATAGTTGCCATTTCCTTCCATGATAAGAAATAATGAATTTTCTTGGCATTTCTTTACATATGGATATATAATATTTGTGTATCCTAGTGTATTGTTAGTTAAACCATAGAAAAAATACAGTGTATGTATGTGAGAGAGATATAAACAGAGACAGGGAGAGATAGATAGGTAAGTAGGAGGATAGACAGATGGTAGACAAATATATAGATGGATAGATAAATAGATAGATAGATAGATAGATAGATAGATAGATAGATAGATAGATATACATTGGTGTTTACTAAGAAGAGATAAGGCACCATCAACATGATCAGACACTGTTAAAATAAAATTTTGTTTAAAGAATTTTTCTTCAGTGGTAGCCATTANCCTGATAGAAACCACTGTCATGTTAGAAGNTGACCTGANAGTACATTCCTAATGAATTAGCTGTTCTGATCAGAAGTTCTTGTCTAGTGTGCTTCAATGATACGCAGTTACGGTGTCTTGGAGTTCCTAAGAGATCTCAGTGTAGAAAAATGGATATCATTTGAATCTTGGATGCACTCATCCAATTTCTCTATTGTTCATTAAGCAGTACTGGCTGTGAGTTATGGGAGAAAATTCTATTAATATTAATAACTTGTATCATTGGAAGTAGCAGTTTGCAACTTATTATGTTCAAACATTTTCTAGAATTGGGATTCTAANAACACTGAAAAATGTACAAATGTTCAGAAGTATTGAAGGAACAAATTAAGTCAAGTGATAAACACTGTGAGGACAGATATTGCTTTATAAGTAGGCCTCCACAGGTGGAGGGGAATTGGGAAGAGTGCTTTACTGTGGGATAAGGCTTCCCCTCCTTTCTTGGAGGAACTGTTTTCCTGAGTGACAGAACTGCATCTCTGGGCTGTTATGACTGCAATACTTTCCAAGACTTTTACATTATCATTTTATGGAATACAATACAATACAATACACAACATGTATGATATGCTGAAATAATTGATCACAAAAAGCAAAGAAAGTAATAATGATGGGTATGTCTGTCTGCTCACCAAAATGTCAGATAACTATTTTTTGTTGATTTTGTAGTGTGTGCAAACATATTTTGAAACATTATTTATTTGAATATTTGGCAAATCCAAAAAAAGTATTTTAGTAAATTCTGCCCTATTCTTTATAATTTTAAAATGTTGATAATGCAATTATTTATGGCATAACACACTTATCTGAATTGTCCATCTTCCAGGCTAAATTTTACCTATTACTTAATATACATAAGATTTACACCAGATGATGATAGCACGTACATTTAATCCCAGCACTCAGGAGGCAGAGGCAGGCGGATCTCTGTGAGTTTGAGGTCTACAGAGTGAGTTCCAGCAAAGCCAGGACTGTTACACAGAGAAAACTTGTCATGAAAAAACAAACAAACAAACAAACAAACAAACAAAAAAACAAAGGATTTACGGGCCTATGTGAAATCAAGAAAATAACATTACATTCAGTAAGTGGTGTTGCTCTCACCCCATATCAATGAAGCTTCTCTTTGCAACAGATGGAGGCCAGTACAGAAAACAAGAACTGGTCAAAGTGTGGAGAAAAACTGACTGTGGTGTATGGAGCTCCAATTGATACATTAACAATAGAATCCCCAAACTTACTACCCTTGGAATATCCTGGGTGAGGGGGCAGAAATATTTAAAGAGGTAAAAGATTAGGAAGTCTATTGGAAGACTGTATCTCCTAGATAATGAGAAATCTCCAGCCCTGATTCCTCAGCAACACAACTGCCTATANGAGTTTAAAATGACATCACCAGTACAGGTTAACATGGGAGTGAGTGATCTCACAAGGCTCCATTGCTAGACAAAGGACAACAAACAGCTATAAACTGCTAAGAGACAAAGAATTAGTCTTCTTCAGGGATGAACCTCTTAATTGGTTATAAAATACCAGTGGTAGCCCTAAAATCATGTACATACAGGAAACACACTAAAGAGAATCTGGAGGTTGTCTTTTACAGATTTGTGTTTATATTTTATATATATATATATATATATATATGTGTGTGTGTGTGTGTGTGTGTGTGTGTGTGTGTGTGTGTGTAACATAAATGAAAGTAGGCTATGAATTTGACAGGGAGTAAGCTGTATGGAATGATTTGGAGGAAGGAGCAGAAGGAAGAAATTATATAATTGTATCTTATTTAATTTAAAAAAATATTAACATATACTAAGTTCAAAAAATCTATGAAAGTATTGGTATGAATCAATAGTATGAGTACAGTCTGTCACTATCATGATTTACAATACTTAATACCAATTAATAAGCAATGATAAAAATAAATTATGATTTGTCTATAGCAATGTACACAGTGATAATCAAATCATTATTCATTTTATATCAATATTTTTCTCATATTTCTCTAAAAGGAGACTTTATTTCCTTACCTAAGATTACCTATAATGTTATTATTAAAGATGTTCCATCTCCATTTAGTGGTTCTATAGATAAATCAGAACACAGATGTAAAATTTAAACTTATTACTTCTATAGTAATTGATATGTTTCACTATTAGTTGCTTTCTAGAATAGTGATTATATTTTTAATTTATTTTCTCATATGGAATATGATTTGAAAAATTACTTCTTATAGTAAACAAAAACTTTTTAGATGTATGAGTGCAATTATAACATAAAACCTCTTGTGCATTGATTCTATACTATTTAAAAGGTTATATAGACTTTTAGTATCTCTGCAGNTGACTTGCAAACCCTTACCTTTGCGTGTTACTTTTCAGCACTAACCTTGGACAATAATGATTATTTCTACCACATAAACAGAATAAGAAATTAAAGACATAGTGGAAAACACTTCTGACTTGATTTTTAAAAGGAAAATTAAGACAGGAATGGATTCAGCAGAAATTGTAGTACCTTTAAATAATGAGGAAATTTCCTCTTTATGGGAAGATAATGAATATTGGCACAGAGCTTTCAGTAATTTTTTTGGGAGAGAGTAACAGTAATTATCCCAAANTNGANAGAATTAAATTCATAAAAAGAACTAGTTGAGTCTTTCCTCACATCGTATAGGGAGCACCAATCTCTGGAGTCCCTACATTCTATACTGATCCAAATAAATGAGGAAAGGTAGGATATAAATCAGGAAATTTAAGTAAAGTGGTTCAAAGCCCTTACAATTCTGTACAAAATCAGAAATGTATGCAATTCTCATGCTAATAATGGACCTTACAGAACCTCTCATTATAGTTACTGATTCTCAATATACAGAAAGAGTTGTTTTGCATATCGAAACTGCAGAATTTATTCCTTATAAAACAGAATTAACTTTGTTTTTTTATACAATTAAAGGAAACAATCAGGAATAGGAATCATCCCATATATATAGCACATATCAGATCCCATATGGGTCTGCCAAGTCCTCTAGCACAAGGTAATGATGAGATTGATAAACTATTGATAGGAAATGTGTTGGAGGTCTCAGAATTTCATAAAAAACATGTCAATAGCAAAGGTATGAAAAAGAAGTTTTCCATCACTTGGCAACAAGCAAAGGAAAATGTAAAAAAAAAAAAATGTCTTACTTGTTTCTTCTATAACCAAACTCCAAACTCCATTACCTACAGGAGGTACCCTAAAGGAATACAAAGAAGTGAAATTTGGCAAATGGATGTGTTTCATTTTGTAGAATTTGGGAAATTAAAATATGTGCACCTTCTAATAGATAAGTTTTCAGGATTACAATGGGCAATTGCTTTGAGTTTTGAAAAGGCTTATTCTGCAATTACACACCTATTAGAAGTCAGGGCGATCATGGGTATACCTATACATATTAAGACTGACAGTGCTCCAGCATGTCTGGAGTAAAATGAAACAGTTTTTTTTGCATATTATAAAGCATTTTAGAGGTACACCACGCAATCCTACAGGCTTTGCCCATGCCCTTTGTGAGGGGTGGGGCCATCTCTCTGAGTGGAAGCCAGCTCTCCCATGGGTGACAAGGCCAGATCTCCTGCTACAGTGTCCAGGGAGGGGCAGAGCCAGTGAGGGGCAAGGCCAGCTCAGCATGTCTCTCCGATTTCAAAACACACTGTTCTTATNACCTCCTGTGGTAACATGTGCCATGGATGTCATCACAAACCTCAGCTGCAGCAGGAATACAGACCCTGACATGGCACTCAGCAGCAGCTTGGGGTCTTATATCACCATGGCCCTAGTGTCAGCACAGGCACCCAGATTAGTATTACCCCAGGGACAACAAGGCCCTTGGACACCAAAATGGTCTCAGGTTGCATTTCACACCACAGTCATCCTCATAGGCCCCATTTGGCAACAGGAGCCATGGACATCAACTCTGGCTAGTGTTGAGGCATAGACACAGACATGGCCCACAGCAGCAGTCTGAACCCAGATGACACCATGACCCTGTGTGCATGCCACACAGATCAGTATGGACCTGGTAACAGCAGGGCTTTCAGACACCGACATGGTCACAGGTGCGGGCCAGATCCCAGCTATCTATGTGGTATTTGGTGGTACTATGGACCATGGACATCAACACAGAACCCGGGCATGGTAGGATCACTGACCCAGATATGTCCCTCAGCAGCAACCAAAGCACAGATGACACCATGGCCCCTGTTGACAGCACAGGCCACTCAGATTGATGTGGCCCTGGCTGCAGCGTGGCCCTCAGGCACCAACAGGTTCAGCCTAGACCACAGGCAACTGTGTGGCCTTTGTGGCACCATAAGCCATGGATGTCAACACAGACCCTGGCTGTGGTAGGGCCATAGACCCAGACTGACCCACCCTCAGCTGTACACTGGACTNTACATGGTGTCACCATGGCACCTTGTGGCAATGCAGACGACTCAGATCAATATGGCCCCAACTGTAGCATGACCCTTAGATGTAGATTTCCCCTGGCCTTGGGTGACAGCCCAGATCCCAGATATTTGCAGGGCCTTCAGTGGTATCAAGAGCCATGGATATCAACCCAGACCCAGGCATGCACCTATGCCTCAGCCTGAGCTTGGATGTCACCATGACCCTGAGTGGCAGTACAGGCCATCCAGATTAGAATGGACTTGGTGTCTGCATGGCCCGCAGACACCAACAAGGACCAGACCCCAGTCAGCTGCATGGCCTTCAGTGGTTACTGAAGCCGTGGACATCAACACATATCCTGGTTGATGCAGATCCATAGACCCAGAAATGGCCCCCATCTGTAGCTCAGGCTTGATGTCATCATGTCCCCTGTTGGCAGCACAGGCCATACAGATCAACATGGGCCCAGCAGGGGCACCANCCTCGAACTCTACCAGACTCCTGGCATTCATGTAGCCATGATAGCAACATGGGATATGGATGTCAACAAAGTCCCTGGCTATAGTAGGCCAATGGACTCAGACATGGCCCTGGGAAATAACCAATGGCTGAATGTCACCTTGGTACTGGGTGGCAAGCATGCTTCCATAATCAGTCAACTCCTCACCACCCTTGCTCCTTCAGAACTGCCCCTAACCACAGCACAAGAACCACTCTATCTCTCCCATTTCTCCACTGTATTACTGCTTNTTAGACACCCNCCTGACACCACAAAGCACTGGGTGGGCCCATCAATACTGTCAGCAGGTTGGACCTTGAGGACTCTGGGTGCCTCAAGGATATCTTTTTGTCCACATGAGCTGCATGGCATCAAGCAGGCCTGTGCATGNCTTCAGGCAGGCTGTACCTTCAAGTTTATTTACCTTTGAGTCAAATCTATGATTGATTTTGTATAGGACTCCAGCAAATATATCAAAGATAGTAATTTAGTATTAATAGAAAAACTTCATTTTTTTACATGTTTTCCAAATAATTTTATTAATTTATAATGTTCTTCTAGTCTAAAATTTTCTATATTTATCCTTTCTTAGACATATAAATACTGTTAAAGAAACCCTAATATATCCNGCATGCTTTTTAAGGAGACATGTGCATCATGAAATAAAGTAATATTTTTAAATCAGAAGAGAAAGTTAAGACAGAAAAGAATGAATATTCTGTGTATTAACTCAATAGTCGACAATTTAAAATGTTAATTCAAAATATTTTCAGATCATCAAAGCAATACTCTTTTTAGCTGAATGTATCCTTTGGTTTTTGAACCTTTTTCTGGTTGAGTGGAGTATAATATGATATGCTCTTCTGTAGTACCAGATCACTGCTGCTAGAAACGGCTTCCATTTATCATGTGATCATTGTGGAAAAATCATTGACACTCTAGACAGTCTGTGGGGATTTGTATAGAATAGATACATAAAAGTACATTTGCAACTTATAGCATTTTCCATTAATATTTACAATAACTTGCAATTGCCTAATATTGAGAGCTTGGGGTATGAGTGTATGTATATATCCAAAAACTTTCCTAATGCACTTGCATCCCTAAAAACAGTAACGAATTTTCTAGGGAAAAAAAAATCTCAACATAAACAAAAACTCTGTCGTATTCTTTTTTACTACAAATCTAGAATATTCTAGTTCATCTCAGACCAGGTCTCAAGTAGTGCAGGGTGGTCTCACATTATGAATCCCAAGATGGCCTTGTCCTNCTTCTGCTTCTCCAGTGCCAGGTATGCATGCACATGCTAATCATGACTTCCTTACCTTAGAATACTTCTCTATGTTATTTCCTGTTACAGTGAGTTTAGGTGTGATATATTCATCAAAGACAAATTACTTCCTTGTAATAAGTAATTTAAAATTCAATTAAGTACTACAGTTTATTAAATATGCAGTTAAAATAGCATTGACTATCAAAAGGAATCAGAAGACAGTGATTGAAATGTTAAATAAAAAAGGCTTACCAAAAATGCCTTGTTTCTGAAGCAATTTCTATATGTCTCAGTTATGTCACACTGTAATAGTGTGATTGTATTATGAAAATTATTATAAATAAAATAATATCAATATTATTTCATTTTACTTTTGAAAGGTCTCAATTTTCCTCTAAAAATTGAGATATGTTCAATGGTAAGTATGTTAAAGAATTGTTACTTAAGGATAAAGAAGAATATTCATTATTCTATTATTTAATTTTTAAAATATTTAAGTCCAAATCATAAACTAGGGCTCAAAATATTTAACCTCAAAATATTTCTTCCACTATTTATTTCAAAACTTTTAAAGTATTGAGTGTTAATGTACAAATCAATTATAATAACATTATGGCCTTATTATGGGGAAGGCCTTGATTCCATCTGAAAATCCTGTGAAAAAATACTGACAGAGGATGAAGTCTGCAGGTCAGATGAGGCTAAATGTAAACAACTGAAGAAATGTCCTTGGGGGATGAGTGTTCCAGGAATATACTAATATCTTTATAAGTTAATCATTAAAACATGTCTCTCTGCTTTCAAATATGTATTGTGTTACATTGAGTTGTTGTATCATTATATTGTATTGCTGTCAAATTATGGAAAATAAAAGCAGGCTGCCCCCCTAGGCCTCGGCGTCAGACCTTCCCAAAGGTATCTGACCCATATTCTTTCCCAACACCTTATAATACTTAATTTTTTTCTTACCTTGTCTTTTGAGATCATTTATTTATACTTTTGTTTCAGTTAACTTCTATTATTGTATGCAAGATTTGAAACAATATTGTAATACTTTAATGTGTTNATAAAATTTCATAAAAATTACTGAAAATTTTATAAGATTCTCAACAATTTATGTATATTGATTATAAAATATTCTAGTGTCTTTGTCCTGGCACCATTTATATCATATTTGTTACCATTCAGACTCGCCCCTTAGGGACCTGGCCATCAGGGTCCTGACAACATCATGCACTCATTGTTTCCTAGTCTCTCCCTGCAAGTCCCCTCATAAAAGTTGGGGCCCTGCCCACCTTCTCTCTCTCTTCACTTTTCTTCTCTCCTCAGCCCCTTCTTGCTCTCTCTCTCTCTCTTTCTCCCTCACCCTCTCTCTCTTTCCCTCTCTTTATCTCTCTCTCTTTCTCTCTTCCCACTAGGCATCTCTGTGCTCCCTTTTCATCTCCCTTCTCCCTTCCTCCTTCACCACTAATAAATGTCTTCATGTGAGTGCTATCTGTGTGGCGTGTCTATGGGGCACCTTGGCACCAATTCACCAAGGCCTCTCTCCTACCATTTTTAAAATACAACATTTGGTGCCATGCCTTAAAACCTTGCAGGCTCTCCTGACAGTTTCTCCTGCCTGCCAGTAGTCTAAGACATGCTGGGACCCTGGAACCTTCTAACAGTGTTACTTTTCTACACTGGCATGATTGGTAACTCCCCGCCTTTTCTACCTCTGGTCATTCCCCAGAAGTGAAGCCTTGTTTTTGTTTCTTGGATCTGCAAGTCCCTTGAGCTTAGCCCTTCAGCCCCTGCTTGCTGGGGAATGTCTTTCTGTATGNGGTGAATATATGTTGTTCCCATTGGTTAATAAATAAGCTGCTTTGGCCTATGGCTGCCTTATACTGTAAACTCTTATTTGAGAAATTTTAAGTTGGTCATTTTACAATTTCCTGGGAAAAGTTTTGTCTGTCTTTTTGTTAAAAAGACTATTTCATATGTGAATGTGTGAATGATATGGCCACATGATTTTGTTTCTGATTGATTTTTGAATGCTTGAGATTATGTGTTCTGTGTGCCCTTAAAAAAAAATACAGCAGGAGACCACATGGGCAGGTGCCATCTTGAATAGGATCAAAGATACACAGGTCATATGACTCCAATATCATCTTTGATCAGGGCAACCACATGGGCAGTCACCATCTTGACTAAGTTTTAAAAAAGGAGTCATAAGGATTCACCACCATCTTTAGTAAGCACANCCACATGGAATGGATAATTTCCAGTATAACATTCCTGTTCTGTCCTAAAAACAAGGTTTGTAAGAGATAGAATTTAAAACAATGCTGGTTTTGATAGTTGATTTTAGAAAAACTAAATTGTTTACAATGTTAAAACTTGGTTTTGCGTTATTACATCTTACAACTACANNTAAACACAGGAGACTGAGATATTCCTATTTGATGATATCTAAACAATGTGATAAAGGGNNTCTCCTTACCTAAGGGCTATTCAGGCTAACAAAGACCAATTTAAGAATATATGCCTAACTTTCTCGGTTTTACTAACATTGGTAAGCTGTAACTAACTGGGAAAACTGTATGTCCAGATTTAACATATATATACTCTCCAAGGTAAGCCTAAATAACATTTGATTTTCTTTCTCTGACTTCATTGTGATGTAGACTGCCAAGTGGCTGGCAGCCATTTTTTACTAAGGTTTACTAAGGATAAGACCTCTCTGTTCATTNTATCTCCTTTGATATTTGATTCAAATCTGGTTTATAATATATTCTATATGATAGTAGAAATTTAAAGTTAAAAAAATCCATTTAGATTAACAAAAGCTAACTTAGAGATTTATACCTATGTCATTGCCAAGTGTTCAACACCAGCTTCTAGAAAATTNAAGTAAATGGTGGCATATATTTGGTAAATAAGGTATTTGATAAACAAGTTATGTATTCTATAATGGAGTTTCTGCTCCCCTGAGAGGGTCCTTTTCTCAGAGTTGGGCCACACCTCAACTCACAANCCACTTTTCTTAGTCTTATGAAAGCTGCTAACATATTGAAGAGTGTTAGAGAACACAAGTTGATAGTTAGTCATTCATATTTAATAGAGAGTCCTCAAATGCTGAGAGGTCTGCAGAATATGGTGTTTAAAATGTTTNATTAAAAAGCTCTCTGTGATAAAGAGACATGCTAGCTCCTGGCAGCAACTTTATTTTCTCCAAAGAAGACAGATGGGCACAAAAGAACCTCCACCTGGAACTTGCTCCAGACTGGCAACACCAGCCACTGAGCTAAACTGCCTTTCTCCTAGACTGCTGCCAAGGCCTTCTTCAGACATGGGCAACAGGACTATAGGGAATCCGTTGCCTCACTTGTGCCTAGACAAAGTAGGCTGATCCTCTCCACAAGTTCCTACCCACAGCTGTTGGATCTTCTGAGGCCTTCCTTGTAGGCCTAGGCCTGGAAGCCGAAGACTGATGTTGTTGCCCTGAGACCTCTGACCTCAATGACCGTGGAGGACCCTGGGTGGGGCTATGTAGGTAGCCACCAATAAGTCTCTGTCACTTTCTTT
>LZPO01067173.1:26792-39146 GCA_001675575.1 Neotoma lepida
CACACGGTAGAAGAAGAGACCTGAATGCCTCAAACTGTCCTCTGACCTCACACATATGGTATTGCACATGCATACACACACAAGATAAACACATAAAATTGTAACTAAAAAAGAATTAAATTACTAATTTTCTTGCTGCACATTAAGACTCTGCTAAGTTTGTGTTTGACTAGGAGTATACAGATTCCAGTCACTGTGCGATAAAACATGAAAATGCTATCTGCTGTAATAGTGTTACATATGAGAGTATTAGCATCCTGACTCTGTAGTTAAAGAGTCATATTTAAAAGTTACATATGTATGTATGTATGTATGTATGTATGTATGTATGTATGTGTGTATTCATAGAAGCAGGGTTCTATGTAGGCCTGGCCTCGAATTTCTGATCCTCCTGCTTCCACCTCCTGAGGGCTAGCATTATAAACTTGGGTTACCTCATTTCCTTTTATGCAGGGCTGGGGATTGAACCCAAGGGTTCTCGAATGCTAAGCAAGTGTCTACCAACTGAGCCCCAACTCAGTCCTATGGCTCTTTCGGTAATTGCTCCTCTCTGCTCTTTCTAAAGTAACATCTCTCTCCTCAACTGTTTCAGAGCTTTGCTGTCCTGGGCCCACACTTATTCTCTCTCTCCCTCAGGTAACAAGCTCTGTTCTGTTCTTTCAACAGGCATGAGTAATGTAACTTAACTTTCTTTCGAATCACACAAAGATAAATTGTGTATATCTTATCATGTATTGGTTCCTGCACTGTTGGCTGAGCAGTTGACCTAGAGAAACACAATCACAACTGAGACACTTCATCAACTGATTATATATATATATATATATATATATATATTATGTATTATTATATATTATAATAGGTTACAGAATGTGTTTTGGTATGGAATTAGCTTTTATAGTTGGAGAACAAGGGAATCCCTGCCTTCTCTTCAGCTATAAGGAAATTGCTGAGGTTTCATTAAAGAAAGAATATGCTAATTTAGAAGATCTCTATGCCATAGGGCTTTGGCCAGGCCCTGCAATAAGACCTTAGTGTTCAACTGATTGCAATTTGACACAACAGTTACTGATAAAGNTTGAGTCACATGTAATGTTAACATTTTATTGGACAAATATGTGGGTTTTTACTAACAGGCTCAGTCCACCAGTAAAGTGTCCAGTAGCACAATGTTAGAAGCTAAGGGGTTGATCAAAGATCCACTCATCAGAGTGTTGTTCCATATCCCAGTAATTATTACTATTCTTTAGTTGAAGCTTATTCCCATGCGGTTCATGTAGGTAAGTTCAACGAGTGTATTTACACCAAGTCAACTCATATGAGGGAGTTTATTTCTCTTGTGCCCTTTTGATGTGAGTGTCTTTCATCCCTACTCATCCCAGACGATTGCTAACCTCACTTTTACCACTTGTAGGTTAATTTTGCCTCCTCCAGAGTTCCACACAAATAGAATCCTTATATAATCACTTGCATATTCCTTGTAAATGATTCTTGCTTCTTTTACTTGGCTTAACATGCATGTGTTTTCCCATGTTACTTCAGGGACCATGTTTATTCATGATTATCTGCATTCCTCCCACTGCCAAGGTGTATCACAATGAGTGAACAAAACACAAACACATATGCATCCATCCTTTTCGTGGGAGATACTTTTAGTTTTTTTTTATTGTTGTTACTGTCTATTAAGACCAAGGCTGGTAAGGACATCTGTGTAGAAGTGTTTGCACAAACACAGTACTTTAATTTACTTACCTCCAGTAAATATACAGAGTGAATTTGCTACTTAAAATGAGTGTAATTTTAACCTTGTATTGACTAAACCACTAAGCCATTTAGTTTGCCTTACTCCCATCATCAATACATGGAAATCTGGTTTCTCCCTTTCCCTAGTTGTCAGTATTGCCAGNCCTTAACTCTAGGCCTGTGCCAGGTAGAAGACATATCTCATAATGTTGCTAATTTACACTTTATGGAGGGTAATTAGCTAGGACCATTTCTCACATGCTAAGTAGTAATTTTGAGTGTGTGTTTATGGACTATGCTAAGATGTTTAGTCCTGTTCTTACGTTTTTTTTCTCTTATTATCATGGAGGTTTTTTTAACATATATGTTGGAAAAAGCTTTGGTTCTTATATTTAAGATATTTTATCCCCAAGGAGCTTGCCATATCATTTCCCTAATGGTATATTAGAAAGAGGTTTTATGGCTTACAAGATGACTCAGTCAGTAAAATCTTCGCTATGTGAACATGAGGGTCCATGTTCCCCCTCTGGCACATGTGTAAAAAGCTGGGCAGGACGATTCATGCTTCTGTTACTTGGATTTTGTTGCTGCAACAAATACACGAGACAATTTAAAGGGATTACTTTAGCTGCTGATTTCAGAGGTATCGGTTCATCGGCAGCTAGCTCTCTTGTGTTTGGCTCATGTGTNGAGATGGAACATCACAGCAGAAGGATGTGAGGTCAAAGGTGACCAGGAAGCAGAGTGGGATTGCGGGACCNGGAAGAACCTACACAAACCCACCACCGCCAGTCATCTGCTTCAAGCTAACCTCCACCCCAAAGCTTTCACATCTCAAAATAACGTTACAGCTATGGACCGAGCCTGTAACACGGGAGACTGTGGGGGACTTTTCAGATCCACACACTAACAGTCCTTCATTAATGAAGTGGATACTCTCTCAGAACTCATGTTGCTCTTTTTTATTCATGGGACGAGTGCAAATTTGCAGCAGGCTCCTCTGGCGTCCCTGAGCAGTGGGTTCTTCTCCTGTGAAGTCTCCACAGTTCCTAAGAGCCTTNGAGTCCTGCGTTGAGCCTTAGAGTGAGTGCTGTGCTGGGTCTCCAGCTTCTGGGGAAGACCACACAGGGAGGCTTTTGAGGCAGTGCCTGAAAGTATCCTTACATCACTTAAGCTCACCCTCCATTGAAGAGAGATAAAGATCCAACTTGACTTAGAAGTTCTACCTCAGTAACTTCCAATCGCATTGATTGAAAATATGACTGAGATCATCTATATAAGCCTACTTAAGTTGCCCNTTAAGAAATGGATGCCCATGGTAGCATTCTCCATGCTAGTCATGGTCCAAGTTTCCGTTAAACAAAAACTTGAAAAATTAAAGAATTACAGGTTTCCAAAATCCAATAAACAAAGGACAGATGTAGAATTACCATTTTTGGAAGGCAAACTCGTACAATGTATAGCGTAGCCATTGACTTGCATTGTAGTACACTGTCTGGGTACACTGTGGGCNCTGGCATCCAATAACGAGAGCAGCTTTGCTCACCTGCACTTGTGAGACTGTCAAAAGATCGNCCTTATTTACATTCCCTCATGAGAATGTGGGGGGAATCGTAAGACCCTCACTAGCAAGATCCTCATCACTCCTTTCCTCCTGCACGTGGTCTTAGGAGACACTGGAGTGGATTTGAGAAGAGTAGCTGAAGTGCGNGCTACATTTATGCAGCTTTCCTGTACGTCATCAAGCATGTGGGAGTGGAACNTTTTGGTGATGCAGTTTGTTTTAGGGACATCTGTTCTCCTTCCTGTAAATAAGCCCAGCAAACATGTTGGTTCACTTAACTGGAACTGGATATATCCATTTCTTTATTGTGTCTTGACCTCTCTGTTGGGGTGAATATATGTAGACTCCCCAGGAGCAGTCACACAAGAGAGCATGGGTTGGAGGAAATCACCAGCTTGATGGACCAGAGCCGAGTGGAACATGTTGGTGAAGCTGTGTATGCTTTTTTTCTAGATGCTATGATTTCTGTTCTGTTTGTTTTAGATGAACCCATGAAAAACTAGCCTTGTGTTTTAATACTTGCAAAATACAATTCCAGTCTTATACCATGATTTTTAGATGCTATATAATTTCATGAATCAAAAATTTTACAAAATATTACCTTCTGTCTTTGTTAACTTACTTTTGCTTCCTGAATAAAATTTCAGTTTGATTGACATAATCTCACATTTGTCTCAATCTTACTAGTTAAGTGAATGCTTTAATATTCTATCATAATTAACTGATCTTCGATGTCTTCCTGAAGGCACCTTCTANAATGGTGACAATGCTTCATTACATACTTTTTAAATTTCCAAGGTTTTAGTTAAGAAAAATTGAGCTATTAATGCATACAGATTGGTACCATAAACNTGAATTCCTTAACAGCAATAATGAATATATTTATAATGAATATCTCAGTTTTCTTTTAATTAATAAACTTGGAAGTTTCTGAGCAGAAACTGATAAAAGTAAATTTAGACTTCACTTTTTTATTATTTTGTTATTTCAAGGATGTTGGCTTAATCGTGTGCTTATTTACTGTGCTTTTGTGAGAATTGGTTATTAACTAACAATCCAAATTGAGAGTGATAAAAATTTGCTCCTAATTAAGAATTAAAAATTTAGGTCCACTCTTAATGTTGCTGTGTGCATATTTACACATTAGAAAGAGCATTGATTTCTAAAGCTCATTAAAATTTCATGTTGAAATCCTACCAGCAACTTTTATTTCCTATGAATGTTTTTATTTATTTATCAAATAATCCAATTGTCCTTCAGAGCTTGTTACAGTCTTGAGTCTCCAACCACCACTTGGGGGACATGCTTTGCAAATGCATTCCTTAACATTGCTTTGTCATTTTGCCCTGAGATTTTTGCCTTTGTGTCTCCTTGTAGGGTTGGGAAGATGAAACCCTTGTAGCAATCAGCACTGTGGCAATACCGCCTACTCTTTGTTCTTTTTAACTTAAAAATTGCATCTATTTATTTATTTGGAGGTCAGAGGGGAAATTGCCGGANTTAGTTCTCTCCTTCTACTGTGTGGATCCTGGGGACTGAACTCAGGCTATGGAGTTTGGTGGTNTAAAGCCATGTTGCTTTTTAAATGACCTAGATCTGCAAGTCCATGAAGTCCTTTTGCTTTACACAAATCTCTGTGTGAAGTTGAATTTGCAGTTAGGTGTGGAGGCTTACAGGGGAACCTGGCAGCTGGACATTTGTCAGGTCTCGGAGGGAAGTACACGATAAGGAACAGATACATTGTACAAGATCAGCACTGATTGCAGCACCGATTCCATGTCTTGCACAGCTTTGGTGGCACAGATTTCTGTCTAGTTCATGATTCTGGAAGGGAGTTGACTGGTTCCATTTTTCCTCAAAGCCAACACTGATCCAAGAGTGTATGCCAGATGATTTTGGAAAGAAGTCTTTGAAGGCGAAGGAGTAGAGGACCAGAGTCAGTTTGTAGAAAGGGATGGAAGAATTGGGACAGGGGCTGTGGTGGTCTGAGTCCCAGAGTTCCAGGCTGTTGTGGGGTCTTGTCTCCCTCCTCATTTGGAGTTTTCTGAAGCAATCAGCATCCTGATGATAAAAATTCTCTCTATTTTAGCATATTCAAGATGGATACCTGCTATGTAACCTGGTACCACTCTCATTTTCAAAACTCAAAGAATAATGAACTCAGGATCTTCTTGAGGCCACTGTCTAATATCTCACGTTCAAATAAAGACTTGGGATCCTCCCAGGCACTCACTAGCTCCTTTGCTTTGTTCTAAGAACATTGGGGAAACAGTCTTGACTCCAGTAAATCTGTTAAAGGCTTGCTTTTCCAGTAAGAGCCAAAGGTTTCCGCTTGACCCATTTGTCTTCAATGTGGCCTTTTCCTCAGCTACATAACCTGTTTGCCATATTTCAATGAGTGTAGTTAAAAGAAAAATAACTAGTCATAAAGAATATGTTCTAAGCTTACTTAGAAGCCAATAGCTTTTATAACATAAGGTCATATGTCTATTTCAGTCACAAATCAAGAGGAATCATGTTTCACACTGTGACCCAGCTGTGTAGAAACACTNTATTGTTTTTAGATTTACTCATTTTATTTAATGTGTACAAGGGTTTTGCTTGTATATATGAATTTGCATCACATGCATGTCTGGTGCCTACAGACATCAGAAAAAGACATTGGGTCTCATGGCATCAAAGCCACATATCTTTGTGAGCCACCATGTAGATGCTGGGAACCAAACTCGGGTCCTCTGCAAGAACAGCAAGTGCTCTTAACCACTGAGTCATCTCTCCAGCCTCCAGGAATATTTTAAAAAGAATCTTTACCTTTTTCCTAACAAGGAAATTCCTCTGATTCCTGCTCAGGGTAAGTCCTGGGATTGTCTGTAGTGGAAAGTGCATTAGGTTGGAAATTGTAGTTGTAAAAAGGATGAGATCTATCTATCTTGTTTTCTTCACGGAGTTCTGTGAAGTCACATGCCTCACACCTGTGTGTCAGACATGATATTTACAAAAATAAAAGGAAGACTCTAGACTTGTTATCACTCTCTCCATTATAACCAAAGGGAGAGGAAACAGAAACATTGACATAAGAGACATTTTATTGATGATGATTCATTAAGAACCAAGCATTAAGAAAATGTTTTTTTCTAATTTTTGGTTTTAACAAATAGTTTAGTAACTGATTTTACCAGCAGAACAAGAGGACTGACAGGGAGGTGGAGACTGATCCTTAGTGTGAGAGGAGTGATTGGCTGGGTACCTGTTAGGGGTACTGCTGGGTGATGGCTCTGTTCCCTGATATGTTAGTCACTGACTGACCTTTCCAGTGTCTTCCAGACTCTGAGCTGACATCATCCGTCCAGTGGACAGAGCTGCAGCACCACTGTCGGACTCCAGACTTGTCTTCAGACTAGGTGAAATGGGCAGATGCTAAGTTCCTTTGCACAAGCCTTTGAATCAACTAAGCTACTCATCTTCTCACCTTTCTGGCTCTTTCCAGAAAGGATTATAGTGTGTGTGTGTGTGTTTACTTACCTCTGTGGAGAGCATTTATAGGTCAGAGTTTGATACCAGGTATCTTCCTCAGGTTTCTTACTGGCTCAGGTTTCTTACTGGGTTTGGAGCTCTCTATTTAGATCAGGCTCGTTGGTCATTGAGGTTCCAGAATCTGCTTGGCTCTGTACCCCCAGCACTGGAATTAGATTTGGACCACATCCCTAACTTTTACATGGGTTCTGGGGACTCAAACTTAGGTCCTTCTGTTGGTATGGCAAGCACTTTCCCCACTAAGACATTTCCCTACCCAAACTGACAAAGGGGCAGCAGTGGCCTCAGAGAGCTTTGTAAGGCCTGTGAACATGGCGGAAATAGCCTTCTGGCAGACAGCTTCAGGAAAACAGCTCAACTCTATTCCAGAGTGAGGGGAGATATAAAGTATGGGGACAGAGGCTGGGGCATCACTTAATTTGCATTAAACAGAATGCTCCTATCATAAGGCTCCTAGTACAAGCCTAATTACCATATGGGCAGCAAGGGGGAAAGCTTCTGCAGGGGACTGTGTCAAGGGTCACACTAGAGATAAGTCAGGTATCCGGACCTAGAGTCATTCTCCAGACAAGGTCAGGTAGAGAGTAAGAAGTTGTCCATGTGGGGCATGGTGGGGGCAGGGAACTTCCATGTTACTGAGCTCAGAGTGGGCTGNCGGGCACGGTAGGCTGCAACCTCTGAACAGCAGGGCCTCCCAACAGATTTGGCATTTCTCAGCTGCTNCATCCTGTAAGAAGCTCTTCNTGAGAACTCAGACCTAAAATGTTGGTGCAGATGGATGATAGCACTTTGGTTGTTGGTGTGACAGCCCCTTCTTCCCCAGTGTCACTCTACTGGGTACAACTTTGTGTCTTCTCTTCTCTCCCCTCAGTGTTCTTAATTCATTCCTTTTAACCACAAGCACTGATCAATGGCCTAGCATAGAAAAGATACAGTATTTAAAAACACAGACTGGTTTTGTTGATGGTGTGTTAGGACAATATCACNAGGTCATTTTCCTAAAACCTGTGGCTGGGAGAAACATGCCACCTCAGGTTTTAATTGATATTGGTAACTGCTATTTCTAGACCTTGGTGGAGCCACTAGCAATGCAGAATGTGGCTTCTGCATCAATAGGACAATATACCGCCCTGTAAAAGGGAAGGTAGGTGTAAACTATCTGTAAAGATTTTCTCATAGCGGGACTTCTTGGATATATTTATTATTTTTCTTCCTGCATGGATATTTAAATTGCAACAAGTTGTACTCCATGATGTCATCAGGGAAGGGTTGACAAGTTGGTGATTCAAGCAATATAGAATGGGGGCCTTCCCTTAGTTTATGTGCCTGATATAAATATGAACTGGATAGTGAATTTTGACCTCACAGCTGCTATGATGANCCAAACTATTTGTGGAGCAAATTGCTCCCGACTCCTCAGAAGTCAGAACAAGGATCAGATTGTAACAAACTCACACAAAATATAATAGTAATCCTTGGGTGAATGTGATTTTTAAAAATATATTTACTTTATTTTATGTGCATGAATGTTTGTGTATATGTGCCTATGTGAGTTTGTGCACAAATGTGTGTGCAGGTGTCGATGGGGGACCAGAAGAGGATATCAGATCCCTTGNAGCTGGAGTGAAATCAGCATTTGTGAGCTGCCTGACATGAGTGCTAGGACTCGAACCCCAATCCTCATGACTAATCAGAAATCACTCTTATTTACTGAGTCATCTCTCCAGTACCCAGTGAACTTGATTTTATAGCAAAACAATCTTTTATCATTTAATACATATCTATTTAAAATAATTGCACCTGCTTAAGTACAAAATTGTCAACACCACATTGATAATGTTTTCCGGATGGAATAAGCATCCATCAAGTTTAGCAGTTGCTACTGTTGTCGAGGCTCAGAGACTACACACAAGCCCCCACAGCTACCACAATCCATCAAACACAGTATTCCCCTCAAGGTAGAGATCACTTCTAATCAAATCTAAGAGCAATCTGTTCATCTCCATTTGTGAGCGCTCATGGTTTTTGACTGATAGCCTCATTTCCAGTTGTAAAACATGAATGAAGACCATAAAGAGGATGAGATCACCAAGGTGGATGCCATCTTTGAGTCTGAGATNTCCCCTGTGGGTTCATGGTTTGAGTGCTTGCTCTAAGTTGGTTGCGCCATTTGGGGGAAGTTCTGGAGTCTAGTAAGTGGGATTCAAAGAGCATGTGGGGTGAGCCTTTGGAAGACTTTAGAAGTTATAGTGTTTCAGACTGCTTTCTCTACTTCTGATTCTCACTCCTACCACCATGCCATCCTCTCTGGGATGGACTGGAATTTTCCAAAACAAAGCCAAAAGCAGTCCTTCCTCTTGTGAGTCGATTCATTTNAGTCTTTTTCACAGTGATAAAAAGTGTTACCATTACAGTGAATTTTTATTCAGAGTTTTCTTACGATGANTACCTTGGTTTGTTTGCATTAGAGTACAAACATCTTTAAGGCAGAAACTTTTTATCATGTTCAAATACGAAATCCACAAATCTCAGAACAGTAGCTGGCACACAGGCACTTATAGAAGATGAAATAAAGGACAGTCCACTCAAGCTGAAAACCAGCCTCCATTTCCCAAAGGCATTAAGATATCCTCAACTTGGTTTCCTGGGGTAATAACTAAGAGTGTCTCAAATCTAGATATTTATCTAGTTTTTTTTCAATTAAGAACTCTATAAAACATCAGAACTGTGTTGGNGNGATGCCTCAGGGGGCACGAGGGGCAAGCCTAGTGACCTNAGTTCGCTCCCTGGAGCTCAAATTACCTATCAAGGGGGAAACTGAACACTGTCCACTGTCCTCCATATGTCTGTCTTGGCACAAGTCCATACCTGCTCAATAAATAAACATTAAAAAATGAAAAAAATCAAAACTCTTTAATGCTTAAGATTAGTTAACCTTGATTTATGATGTCTAGTTAATGCTTTAAGGCAGAAAATTAAAAAATAGGGCCCTAATATTATTGAATTGCTAAACCATGATATTTCNGAGTCAAAAATAACACCCAAGGCAATTTTATGTCCACTTTATATCAAATGTGAATTAATCATCAGCATGTTGGCACATTCTAAGGTTTTAGTTTCTAAAATGCCACCACCAGAACAAAATTAATCTTAATTGAGGTTTCTCATGAATCTCAATGAACCCTCAACTTACTGCTCCATTGAGCTTTTTGACTGAAATACCAACAGTTCTTAATGTTTACTTTCTGTGGANGGTGTGTCATGAATGGAAGCNTTCCTTCATTGCTTCAGTGTTCTGAAGCTCTGTACCACATCCAAGGAGAATATTGATGCTGTATATACAAACTGCTGGTCAATGAAATGGGTGGTAAAACCACATCTAGTAGGTTTGGAATGTTTATAAACTATTACGTTGGTTCTCTTTATATAATTCAGTATGTGCTTGGTATTGGCAGAGAGCTATATTTACCAGCACTCACGAACAGCTGAGAACTGTTTTCCAGGGTCATAACTGAAGTTGTCAGAGGTTGGGAGTGAGGGAGAGAGAGAGAGAGAAAAACAGAGAAACGGGGGTAGGGGGAAGATATAAAGATACATGGAAGAAACAGACTTGGTGTCATTAGGCTTTGATGATTCAAGAAGCGACAAGAAACCAGATGACCACTTTGGGAAAACAAGGGCCATGTTGCTCACAGCCATCTTCAGTGTTCACTGTACCAGCAAGAGGTCCACATTTCCTGTCAGTCAGTGTTCTGGGGATCATTGCATAGACAGTGCACACAAGTCTCCCTTGGTGGCTCCTNGGAAACTTACATGTTCCCTATGCTCATCACTCCTCCTGCTTGGGACCAGAATTTCCAGATTAGTCCTTGTGTGCACAGATGGGGGTGTGTCTGTTAGACAATGTGCACCGATTCATGAGGGCACTTGTGGCCAGATGGTAGAGTTCTGACAGAAGGGTATGTGTGACCATGTGTGGAAAAGGAGTTGCAATGAAATCTCCTTGGAATTTTCTTCATGTTCAGAACCTTAACGAAGGTGGCAGCAGCTTGTATGTGGCTCATGGGGCTGGTGGGTGAGCGAACAGATGCTCAAATTCCAAATTCCCTGGCACAAGTTCTGGCTTTGGGAGTAAGAATGGGCCAAGAAGGCAGCAGCTTCCACTGTGCAAGCCAGGGAGGACATTTTGGATTTCCATTCTAATAGCCCCAGGAGCAATGCNTATTATTTATGTTTCTATTTTTATATATTCGGAATCAGGTCCTTGGTTGATGTTTCTCTATTCATGGACACTTTTTGGCAATTACAATGATGGTGAAGGGAGGTGGGAAGAATACATATTTCTTTGTAAAAATGATTTACATGTATTATTTCTTACATTAATCTGATACATTTATGAGACCTCAGAATTCTCACAGCTAGTCAAAATAGCTCCCTCTCTCTACCCTCATACACATACACAAAACGCATACACTTTTTTGAAGGGCATGATACTGGGGTTTAAATTGAGGACTTTTGCAAGTGTCTCATCACTGAGCTGTATCCCCAGCCCTCCCCTTTACCCCCTTACTTTTGTTAAGTTTGAGATAAAGTTGCACTATATTGCTGAGGTTGGCCTTGAACTCACTATCCTCCTGCTTNAGCTTTTGAGTAGGTGAAATGACAACCCATGCCACCCAGCCTGGCTCATANTTTGAACAAGCATTCCATATAGAAATCTTAGCTTATAAGGCTAAAAATTTTTTTCTCATNAAGAGATGCATCCAGATGNGGGGCTGATAAATCAGCTTTCCTTTGGCATTCACCAAATGGTTCATGTTGTTTTAAGCTGAATCTTAAATTGTGGGGACGTGCCATCTTGTGGCATACTGTCTACAGAGGGCAAGCTGCCTTAAAATATTCAGAGAAGTCCATGAGCCTCTCATTTGATGTTGAGATTCAAAGAGTGACTGAGAACTTTGGTTTGGGCTTGGTGGANCGTATTTAAAGTTTTGCTTTACATGCTTGGGCTTTGGGCAAGTTGCTTCAAAAGCCTTAGTTTCTTTACTGGTGAANTGACNCTGATACCCNCCTCNTTAGCTTGNGAGCATATATACAATCATGTGTTGTGCTNAGTAAGNTACACNTGAAGCCAGGNAGTGGGTAGCCTTANAGGGTTCTGAGCTTTCANTGCTCTGAAATGTCTCTGGAATGCATCAGCAATATGCACACTGACTTACCTAGTGATGTGCAAAGGTCCTTACACAAAGAAAACAGCCCAGGTACTTGAAAAAAAGTAGGCAGCTTTTCATGTCACAATTACCCAACCCATCTCTGTTGGATTTGTGTGTGAGCTATGGACTCTGATTAATTTTACTATTCAGACTTTTGTGGACTAAATGGGACTCCAGGGATTTCAGAACAGTGAGTGTTTTGAAAGTTGTATTCGCCATGGATTCTGGTTCTGGTTCTACATTTCAGCATCCTTTAGTCATTGCTCACTATCAATTACCTTGTTGTTTAGCCAGGTGGTG